>JACCGJ010001230.1:0-64219 GCA_013407085.1 Atriophallophorus winterbourni
CCATTTTTCCTAGTATTAATCTCAAGCAAATGATGTCCCAAAACGAATTGCATTCAAATGCTTTGAGCATGGATACGATGATAAGGAAATAACTTTTATCCGTATCTTGATAATCAGGCTGATAAAATGAATTTTGAAATATCAACAAATTCCAACCGAGTTTGCTAATTTTAGATAATTTTGTTAAAGATAATCTAAAAAATTATTTCCAGTCGTTTCACCCGTAGATGTGTAAGAATTTAGCGAAGCAAGTTTCGTTAAAATAAAAATAAATGTCAGATGAATTATGATCTTAGTTTGCTACAAATATTGTTACTTTTATGAAGACTGGATTTTTAAATTCCCGTAAAAGCAAGCGAGCGCTTATAAACATTGTTTGGAGTTAAAATGATCTGCTAAAAATAAAAACAATTTTCAAGAAACAAATGTCCTAGTTTGCGTGTCAAAGATAAATTACATTGCAAAATATTTCGGTCATCTTCAATGTAATCGATGATATTCACAATACGAAATGGTGTTTGCTACGTTGTTCATATTAATTAAATTCTGTTTGGGGAGATGATACCACCTCTTTCGATTTCTATGAAAATGCTTATAATCAAATATAAGCTACACTATGAAACTGACATTTATTGTATCCTTAAGACAACAGGGGACTTGTATTCCCAAATAGATGTTTTCACGTCATTCCTACAAGAGATTGATTACTGCAGCTTCATCAGGTCCGACAAAGTGCTTTGCGTGACCTTGTGAGGTTACCTGATGGCGTGAATATTGGTGGTTTTAAAATTGTGATTTTCCTATAAATGCAAATATCTTGATTTTCGGGGAAATTTAGCGGTATTTACACGCTTTTCTAATGGAAAATATCGGTTAGGATTGCTGATCCATAGAGTAGGTGCGGTTCCATGCACCTTGAAATGTGAAACAACAATCCACCAATTAGATTTATAATATCAAGCTGTTTACTAACTTGGAAAAATTATGCAAATCTGCATGTTGTAGCTCGCGTAGGCTTTAATAAATACTACTAATGGTTTCGACAAATGATTGGTTTCTTTCTTTTTGTTCTCAATAATTTGGCTAAAACAATCAAGTTCCAATTGGTTGTTCCATGAGAATAATGGTAAGCAAAGTTATGATCATGAAATTGCTGCTAGCTAAAATTGGCACATGTTTACGCGCATAACCAAATCTTTTGCATGCGGACAAAATAAACCTTATTGAATTTACAAAAGTTTACTTTTTCACTTTTTTAAAAGCGTATGAGCTGATCATATTGTTTCTAAGTAATGAGTACAAACAGCAGGATACCCGTTGTTTCGTTTATTACACTTTCGAATAATACTGGCATTAATCTGGATTGTCTCATTCAAATAACATCGACCTAATTTCATTCGTACTATTACTCGGGTCAGTGAGCCTTGTAACAATATAAGAGTGGCAAACAAAGTTAAAATTCGAACATATTGTTTAATGGGTTCTAACAACAAACCATGATGTTCAAACAAAGAATCACATAGTGATTACTGGTCAAACTTTCAAGGCATTAATGGATGACCAAATTAATGTGTTCATCACATCCCCCGCACTGACAAACCACTACCAGTATCTCGTTATTTGTCATCATCAGTTGTAAAGAGTAAGATTAGGTTCAGTGAGCCTTGAAATAGTGGATAAATGGTAAACAAGGTTATACTTGAATGCCATTGTTACATAGGGTTCGTACAACGAACCACAGTGTTTAAACACAGAATCACATAATGATTCTTCGTCAAGCTCTCAAAGCAGTGAGAGACGACCAAATTAATGTGGTGTTCACATCCCCCGCACTTACACTTCACTAACGGTTTTTTGCTGTTTACCTTCATCAATTGTAGAGAGTAAGATCAGTTCTAGTGAACCTTGAAACAGTGGAAGAGTGGTAAACAAAGTTATATTTGAATGCCACAGTTTCATGGGTTCGTACAACGTACCACGATGTTTTCCTCGCACTTACACTCTACAACAGTTTTCATTCAGTTTGTAGTCATCTGGTGAAAACAGTAAATTGGAAATTATGTCATATCAAATGTTTTGATTAATTTTCAGTGTTTTATTGTATAGTTTTTTTTAACTTAAATCCACTGATGAAATTACTTGACAGCGTTTAATGCCCTATTGATTCTCTAAAGTTTTTGTATATTTTTCAACTCTACACTTCATCACCCTTTTGTTTTTGTTGATCTTATTGTTTTACCTATCATAAAAATATTTGACTTTTTCGTTCTTAGTTCAGAACAATATAGTAATTCAAAGGCAAACCGGGGAAATCTTCAGCGTATTTTAAGGTCATTAACACCATCTAAATGGAACCCGAGGTGGTGAAGTATATATTGTAGTATGAGTAAAGATGCATAGTCATTGCTGTTTGGCTTGAGTATTGTCAATGGATTATCGTAAATTTCTCAACGAGTTAATATAGCCAATACTAAATGGAAATCTCATTTTTGTAAGGGCTGCCGGAATCTGGATGATCGGAATCAAATGAAACACACGAAAAACGAACTGCCAGTAATTAAAGAAAACTGTCTCCTTGGTTTCACCCTCAGGCTCTGGCTAATAAGAGATAATTAATTTCACAGATATCGCCAAAATTCATGTTAATTTGTGTTATTGTTGAAGGTGTGTTCTCGGATTGTTTTATCAGGCTTGTATGTTTTCGAGCACAGTGACAAAGAAACCTTGTAATGATCCTTATTAGAGAATGTCTTAAGAAAGCTATTGGAAAATATTCGAGACCGATCGGGAGTCCATGATCATGAAAATAAAGTTTGCAATGAATCGGTTATAGCAAGTTTTTGGTGACGTTTAAACCTGAACACTGTCTTAAGAAAGCTGTTTTCACTAAAATCGCTTGCAAAAATTTTGTTGAATGCATTTTTCATTTAAGGTGTAACGATATCATCTTATGGAATTTGTATTTTATATTTATATCTTATGCATTATTTTAGTCCACCCTTTTCCATCTATCTGGGACTTTATTAAGTTGTGTATGCATGGCAGTTATGGACTATAAATTACTATCTGTCCGATGATTCCCTCGATACCGTTCAGTTTAACCGTGTTGTGGAGAATATGTTGTTCATATTTGTGGCCGCTCATCTTTGTCAGTTGCATCGAAATATTCACAAGGTTGATCGCCATGGTTCATAATGTAAGCACTGGAATCGAGTTTCGCTCTTATTTGAGCTCATGAGCAGTGAATATACTTCGCTTCGGGTGGGACTCATACCCACGACCATCACAATAATATTCCCAAGCCTTCCAACATAGGCTACCATCCAACGTTTGCTGATCACAATTAAGCATTTATAAAACGTTCTGCAGACTGCCACATTTGAGTAGGCCAGAATTGGCGGATTGTCGTGGGTGTGCGTTCCACCGGAATCGAAGGATATACACTGATGACGAGTTCAAATAACAGCCAAACTCGAGTCTATTGCTTCTAGTAAGAACTGTCGCGATCAAATTTGTGAATATTTCGATGGGATTAGTACGGTTGATTAAGCACCATTGTACCGTTTATAATCTTCATTTCATCATTACAAAATAATTCAAAATCTAGTGCGTCTAAAATGCCTGTTTAGTTGCGAAGGAACTGCTCACCTATTGTTTGAAAATCGGTTATATTTATCGTCTCAGTGGGTTTTGAGAGGTTTATTGTCGTGTCTCGCAATCGTCAATAGTTTCAGTTTAGCTTTTATTTCCAATGAGAATAAATCTAACTTATTTATACCATCTGATGTGCAAAACATGTAAGTCACTTATGTGATGACTCATTATTGGACACTCAGCTCATCAGCTAGTTGAACCGGCGGCATTAGGACAGATTTCCCACTTTGAATGAATCACACGATTCCAAGCCGAAACACATTTTTAGACCAACGTAACACTTTTAACGGGAACTAACTTATGGCATTAAAGTTAGCCAGCATTAAATGTTGACAGTTTGCCCAATCAGTACCATAAAATTGACAATAAACAACAAATCATCCTCTAAAATATGAGCGGTAAGTTTAAGTTGGGTAGCGTATAATTATTTTTTCAGGATATTGAGAACGTAGTTCTATATTTTGGGAAAAAATAAATATCTTGTTTCAGTATTCCTCCAAATGACTATTAGGGTAATCACTGCATTTATATTCATATAAGTAAGCACCATGATATCTTACTTTAAAAAGTTTTAGAAAAATCTCTGATCACGTAATGTTCCAAACTCCATTAGATTCATAAGTAGAAGCTCAAATCCATGGCATTTGTATACGTGAAAAAATGAATGCAGAAAAGAAGCATCTTCAAAATATTAATCTTTGACAACTATTGCTATAGAAAAAATAACACATGATTTAATCTGTACTGAAAAACTTCCTAATCACAGCATTCTTACGAGCAGAATATCGTTCGTCAAAATTGAATCGTTTGGTTTTTCCATGCAACGGAGAAATGTTAGAAAATCGGTCATTCGCCACAATAACACGAACTTAATTAATGCTCATTACCAGTAAATCCAAGATAATTCAAGATAATTCAAGGTTTTTAATGGTCTAAAAAGCAACAAGCCTAACAACAACCATAGGATGGTAAAAATTGAAATGTAAGAGTGAGCACGATAAGGAATTAGAATAAGCAATATATAAATGTTCGGGAAACGAATAATTCAATAAAAATTCGTCGAATTTCGTTTTACATTCATGCAATCTAGTGGAGTGAGCAACGGTAGAAGGTAAACTGTCCCAAGTAAAACAGACACGGACAGAGTAAAAATACCTTCTACAGTTCAGGCGGGAATGGGGTACCACAAGCATATATTCATGGGTCCGATAATCTATCGTATGTCTTCGCGTGAATAAATCGTTTAAGGGATGGTACGGGGTATGGAATGTTTTGTAAAGTAAGATAATGTCTCCTCTGATTCTTCGATAGGGAAAGTCGAACAGCTTCAGTTGAGCTATCCATTTCTTTATAAGGTTTGTTTCGGATTCTGAGAACTAGTTTTGTTGAGTGGTAATAGATTCGCTGCATACGTTCAACATCCTTCGGACACTCAAGAAACGTTTCTCAATAATCGAGATCTATCCTTTGAAGCCGGGGGGATAAACTGGTAATAGTACATAATAACCGATTTCTCTTCAGTACGAAAGGCTGTGATAGACTATTAAAATGAGTTAAAACAATCTAAATAATGTCAAGAGAAATTCCAGCAAACAGAGTCACGAGAAAAATTACGTTCTTTCAACGATAGTCTGAACAAGGTTACCTGCATAATAGATTCCCAAAATAGTTTTTCTGTTGAAAAGTACCAAATACAATTAACCAGTTCATATTTCAAAATTCTGGAACCAGAACAACTTTCCACCAACTTTATAAATTGAGAAAATACTTAGATGGGCACAAAACGATCAAGTATTGCGTAGTCAGAATTCAAAGATTTGAAACAATATACCTTTAATCGGAAGCACATGCATCTACTTATAAACTAGTTGATCCTACCGTTTAGATTAATGTTGCTTAGATCTGAGGATTTCAAAATAATGGTTGCATAGCTTAATCAAGCAATTTAACTTTTGCAAAATTTGGTGGGTATCCTTTGAAACATCACATAATGCACTCACGAAAGCGTTACCAAGTAATGTTATGGTAAATCCATGCTACCAATAAGCAACATGCAGATACGATTGTGAACTAAGCAATTATTGCTGAGTAATTATCAAAGCGGGACGTTCGTCACTAAATCTGTGCATACCGAAATTGACTAAAAGTGATTTTAATGCCAAGATCTTCAAATTAAAACTAAGAAAAGCAGCCTCGAGTTGATTCAAGATCTACTTTTTCTTACAACTTTTTCGAGCACCAATATAAAAATATATAGCACGTGTGTGAATTTTGTTGCGCGGCAAATTATTTTTCGGTCGCAGTCGACAACTTCCACAAAATGTTTTTCTAAAGACTCAAGTCATGTCATGCTGTTTCGAGTAGACGCTGACAAACGTGAATTTACACCCGAAAGCCTGGAGAACGCATACATTGGTAGCCTTCTATGTACGGAATCGGTCAAGGTCATTCGACACTGTTGCTCATATGTTCATCGATAAAATTTTATGACAAATGTGAGTAAAGTTGAATAGTAGGCATACGTTTAACCCAAATTAATGTTCGTTCATCGTATTGCTGAGTTAAAGTATGAATGTCTATAACTTATCTGCCTCGGTGATGTCAAATGCTTTTACATGTAAACGTCTAGACCGTGGCTCACTTCTAACAAATTTATTTATTATACTGCATTCGTTAAACCCAATTATTTGTGCAATTAATTTGCATTTGATTGGAAAAGATTAAATAGGAACGATTAGTTCTAGCCTAATTATAGTTCAACCGTATTAACACTTGATTTAGTTTTAACTTAACACTTCGTATTTCCACTTGAACCTAATTTATACAAACAGCAGATCGTAATTGATACTTTTAAATTGTTTCAGAAATTCTACATTGTTTGGTTGGCGTCTTGAAACACTCATCGGAAAACTCGAGTTCATTTTTACATAAATACAGGATTTCTAGTGTACTCGCGGGAAGTTCCATCTAAGTACCACCTCAGGAATTGACCAGCAAGTTGGCGATAGCAGAGAGCATGGAAGATGCCTGTATAGTAGAATGTTCGATTTTTGATAATAGAAACTTTTGAATATGCAGAGGCACCAAGTGCTTCATCCTCTGTATAATTCCCGCGATTGTAGCAAATTCAACGATTTATCCAAGGGTCGCTTCTAACATAAGTTTCCCCAGTCAAAATATCCATGACAATTCTGTATTCAAAATTATTTCTTCTCGTGTCAGCACTTTGTACGGAACTATCAAATGTGGAATTATGCATGTTTTCTATAATTACTCTAAATTCTCGGCGACAAATACTCAATCCACGGAATGAAATTAAATGTATGTATTTAATAAGCTATTATATTATTCGACATAGGAATTTTTTGAATATGAATTACTCAAACGTTACGGATTTTTTCGTCCGACCGCTAACACTGTTCACGTGAAGTGTGTTGAAGCAATGATAATAGCCTTGACCAACAGCTTAAAGATCAGCTCCTTCGTCAAGTAAACCCAATGTGTATTTACCAATTGAACAGCTTCTGTAGAGTGGTATACATTTGACGTACGACGCAACAATGTTTGTAAAAACCTCATTCAAGTTGGGTGGACAAACTTTGTTCTAAGAAGGTTACTAGCTTGATCCTAGCCTTTTGGTCGATGCTGGCCGCAATGAAACTAAAGCATACATTCTAAGTCATTAACACGGTTCCTTACAATGTGTCATGAAGATCTGGCTGAATAATATAGAACACAGTTGAAGCGATGGCTATCAAAATGATGAGGGCGAACCTATGCGTCTAAAACGATTAATGAATGAATGAATGAATTAATGATATTTGACTTTCTTGGATGGTATCAATGCCTACTGCCGCTTACCACTAAGACCTGCAACTAGATCTTGACATGATTCGTGCCTGGTCCGACAATAACATATTGTAAATAAATACAATAAAATTCAACTTATTGTACCTTAACAGCAAATTCAAATACGAATAATTGATCGGTAGATCTGTTATTCAATCCGTCATCTTCGAAAAAGATTTGGACGTGATTATTCAGTTCGACATAGGAAGTAACTTGTAATTTCCACTTGTTTCTTACAAAACTGAACTCAACTTATGTCTCCTCAGAAGAGCTATTTGTGCGCTTGACGTCAATATCATTTGCGGGTTTATTTCAACCAACATCCGTCCCATAACGAATATGCCATACAAGCATGGATTCCTTTGTTGGAAGAGATATATATCAATTGGAAACTCCATATCGCAGAGCGACAATGCTCGTTCATGGAATTCTTAATCATCCATACGCAAGGCGCATCAATATTCCTAAACTGCATACCGACGGATAAACACGACAACTAGAAGAACGAATTTTTATTTGGACAGTTTTTAATCAAACAATTCATCATTGCGGACATTTTCACAACTCTTTCATAAGATGTAACTGTGCAATGAACTGTTTAATTTTTATCAACAACGTAGCATGTTAAACTGCCACAACTGTCCATTTCCTGTCCACACTGTGTAATTGCGAATGCGATTTGCGTTTGGTAATAATTCATAACAAAAATATTCTGATAATTTTTCATCATACAACCCAACATTCCTTTTCGTGGGTCGTGCATAGCTTTTTTACCCGCATATCATCCTTGAATTCGAGTAATAAGAAATGATAATGATGTCCAGTTTGTTTGATGTTGAGTAGATCCTTTTGAATGTGTGTATTGCTGAGCTTAGATGTGAAATAACGAAACAGATGAACTTCACTCTATTCGAATGTTATATATGCCATTAAAATTAATCCCCGATCTTTCTGTGTATAGAAATTTCAATTGGTGTCAGTTTACATTCAAAAATCGGTCCAAAATCCATCATTGCTTCTGTTAAATAGTATCCATAAAATTTAAAAGTGTTAGAACTGTTTGCAACGTTGTTCTGAAAGTTCTAGTCATATTGGAGGAGTGATTTTGAGATATTTTGACTTTTGCTTAAAGCCAAATTAAAAATCTGATTGGAAGACAAGTTTTTGAGCTTGAATATTGTATTTTTAGTTTACGGCTTTTTAATTACTGAATGAATGTTTCAGGTTGTTACTAGCTAATTTGAGGCAGCCGGTAATATCAAGCATATTTAACTGGACTATAAATTGTGATCTACCAGGGAGATATCTTTCAATGAATGCATTATAAGAACACTGCTGTTGAGCTGTAAATGAAACTGAATTTAAGCGATGGGTCTATTCTAGCTCGCTTCAAGTTGACACTGTTTTAGGTTGCTGCTATGAAAGACGATGAATAGCATTGCAATGCTTTAACATTATAAGGATTAAATGTTTTTAGCCAATAAATACACGTTAATTTTCTGAAAGATTCGCGGTTGTGGCATGTAGTAATCAATAAAACCACCGAACATTCGGATATATTTGACTCAATTGAATGTAAAAACTACATGAGATCGTACACAATGTCGAGCCAATTGTACGCATAATTGTTTTCAGTTACCTATAGGATTATTGCAAAATACATGACTTGTGTGCAGCTGTAAACGTTTGATAAAGAAGTCATAAACTGTGGGATGATTACTTCTCAATTTACACATCTACCGAATCTCAACGAAGGGTGTCGAGTTGTTTGACATACATTCCATAGCGAATTTAATGAAATTTTAGAAGTTATTCAAGCTTTTTTTTGAAAAAAATCCACAACATAATCGTCCTGTGCAACTGATAATGAGAGGCAATTATATGTTTAATTCACGGAAAACAAACTGGCACCTTCAAGCGTTGATTTATTACTTGAAAAGTACTATAAAGCTTGAAAATGCATTATCGACGAGTGTATACTACAAGCTTTCGCGTTATATGCTAATACCACCATCCGGCAGAACACAAGAAACGAAAGCATCAATATTCCCTACGACGACAATCGCGAACCCGTGATAATTTGGATTTCTAACGGATGGCGTCAAAGCGGTTCAAGCGACATGCAAAAAAATTTGAATGCAATCGGTTAGAGTAGTTTTGGGTAACGTTTCACTTCTAACACAGAATCTTCGTATAGCGAACACCTACATGCGGAGGCGGTCAAATTACCAGGCAGGTCGCCTGGCGGACAATAAGGTAGATGTGGCAGAAATCTCCACAATCTGGCGCTCGGCACTGATGCGAAAGTAAATAGTTTTTATTCACCTTATACCTACCAGTTAATTAGACTTTTGTTTTCCTTCAAAAATGGCTTAACCTTAGCCCCGTTAGTTATGTACTTTTACGCATGTCGACCGCTGTGTCAACTGACCTTGACCGTGTTCACTTGTATCAGATTGACGTAGATACACACTAAGAGGAAAATCGACCACTGATCATGGTCATTCTCACGAGAAGTGACACACTGGCTGTTTAGCGGTAAAGTCAAATAAAGGTGGTGGGTAGACTACTACTTAATCATTGTTCCCTGTCCTGACTATCACCCTTGGTTTGACGAAGCTTCTGTGTCAGAAGTGAAACGTTACCCAAAAACTACTCTAACCGATTGCACTCAAATTTCTTTGCATTATGAATACACGATCGGTCCCAAACATATTCCCATCGATTGCTGGTTCAAGCGACAGTTTACACATAAGAATCTGCAACGTTTGAAAATAAGTCAATGGAACCTAACGTATTGAGGACTTTGTGATATGTTTAATAAATGCGTTCGGACAATTAAAGGTATTTTATGTTGTGAAATTCATGGATGGAATTTCGACATCTGCGATTAATCGGCACGCAATCGATAGGTCTTGCTTTCAATGTAAGATTTAAAATAAACACACTGATAAATGCATAAGTAAACAAGCCTATGCAGATCCTGATCTTACTGTCCCTACCTAATGAGCGCAAGCAGCACGTAACCGGTCGTGGGGTGTGAATGACGAAAAAGCATTCAAATGAATATTTTGTTTAAACAAATGAATATTTCTTTCTAGGACATCTATGTCGTTCTATGAATCATCAATAAGTAATAAAATGTTAATACAACCAAATCGAAATATTTCTAGTCATTAAAAATTATGCAAGGTTGAATGTACAACGGAAATTTTATACTTAGGAAAAGAGCTATTAATTAATTATTTAGAGAGATAGAGATTGTCATTTAAGTCAATACCGAAAATTACTGTCCACCAACGTTGGAAAAGCTAAAGCCAATTGATCGTTTGCAACCGAATTGCTGAAATACATTTCACAAGTGTGAGCACCGCTGTGACAACACATTCGTAGACAATTTCAAAAATGTTCTCATCGCAATACATCGATTGTTGTTGTAAACGTTCAAAGTCCAAACTATTCACTTAATTGGGCTGTTTTCACTTAAGAGAGGTGTCTACGTTCCAGCCAATCAATCATTGGGGCTGTGTGTGCATTTCACATACGGCATAAAAACTGTATCCCGCCAATTTTTCTCCGATTTTTCGGACAGGTATTTTACTTTCATCAATTGGCGTTTTACAAAACGTTTTGGATAAGCGTGGTCTATGAGCGTTCGGCTCGATTCACGGTGCGCTGGTTTTCGTTCTCTTTCGTCGTCGCACAGGTATTCTATCTTATGGAAGACGGAATAAGATATGTAGGTGAATAACTGTCTTGGATGAGCGGATGTGTATCGCAGTACAACATTTGTATCGATAGGTTGTGGATAAACAGAAGTTTTTATTTTCCAATCTATTTTTTGCTTTTAGTAATGGTGAATTTTCCGTCGGACTTCTTTTAATTTCGAATTTACCCAACACAATATGCAGAAGCGCTTCTTTAATGTGTTCGTTCTTATGGTCTAAAAATTTCAGTCACAACTGAATGGTATACCGAATCCATTAGTCTTTTCCAACATCTAACATGTAACAAACATGTCCGTAGATTTTGTGAGGAAGGTTTGAAATACCCGTTATCATTAATTGAGTCTGGTGCTGCTTTGTCAATAAGCGCAACCCATCAAGCAGTTTATTGCTTTGGTCGTGTGTTACTGTTGCAGAACGATACATCTGAATTCGTCGTCGAAATAAAAAGGTCAGGGAGCAACTAAATTTGTCAAATATATCGAAGTCCTGATTTTTCGCAATTATACAGAGAAATGATTGCTTGAATTAAGGTGTATCTCATTCGCCATCACCCTAAACGCCAACGCCAGCATAAAGACGTGCTTGGCACTGAGAGTTTATCATCATAAAATGAGGCATGAAACCACGTTTCTGTTATTGTGAGTACATTCGGCATTAATTGATTACAAATTCTCGGTCAGTTCGATTAATTTGTTGGTAAGGTTGTTTGCGTTGGTATATGTGCATATAATCGTATTTTCCGGAAATAAAGACGGCGTATAAACGGATTTGGATGCAAATTATTAACTATTTAGCGAGCAATTTGCTTCTTGAATCCATACGTTTGTGGACAGTGAATTTATAGATTGATTTGCTTCACAGTATTTTTTACAAACAAAGCGCAAACACAAACATTTGTTGTGAAGAATCAAGTTTCTCATTAAACCGATAGAAATTGAACGGTCAGCAGCTGCGGTGGCGCAAAATTCGAGCGTTCGTGCCAGGTTTATTAGTTTGTTAGTTTGATATATGTGCTGGTTTCGGAAACGCGCGTCCGTGTAGTCAATACCGTCCAATGTTTTCAATTTTCTTATTTCATAAGTATTTCAGTTATGCATAAATATACACTTATAATTTATTTGTTATTCGAGTTCAGACGACGCTGATTGTTTGAGTGGTCTATTTTTGTTTTTAACCACGATTTAAGAATGACAATTCGTGCCTCTAAGCTAAGTTCCCTAATGACGGTGAGTCGCAAGTGTCACGTGACACTTGCATGCATCGGAGCAGATCTATCAAGCTCCCGAAAAAATCATTAGCGATTACATGAATTGCTTCCTTAGTTAAGATCATACCGCAGCTCACATGGATTTTGACCGAGCATGTATGGCAGGTTATTATATATGTCTATGGATTTAGCCCTTAAATACAGCCCTCGAATTCTGTTGCAAGGCTTCCAGAGCTATTGTTCCATGTTTATGCGCATGTTTGCGTGTCTGAGTTAACCGAGTGAGACAATGCGTTGTGTTGGTAATGTAATATCGATCATTGGTTTTGGTTATATGAATTTGATGTCTAAACAAATTGTGATCGAAAGACGTTTGAGTACAGGAGAGAAACCACAGTTCAAATCTATTGGGAAACCAAAAAACTAATCGAGCCAATGAGCTGACGATTTCAATCTACTAATAACATCTCCTGAATGTCTAAGTTATTTTTCACTCATACCATGTGGTCGAGAAAATTTAATAGTTAAAATTGCGTAAGTGAACAAAACCATTTTTCCTGCCATTTTCTGTACTATTGAAGTCAGAAGCACGAATAGATATAATATGGTCTTGAAATCCGTACTGGTATACCCAATATCGAAGTCTCTGGGCTCAATCACATACCGTAGATACATTTATGGTCTTAGAATCACGAATTGCTCGCAGTCGTGTCCCTTTCGGTGAGGAGTAATCGAGGTAATGAATCTTGACTCATATGTTTTATCTATTTAACTCAGAACCATTCGATTAGTAAGTGATGGATCTTGTTTCAGATAAATGTACACGTTATTCTAAGTGTGGTTGTGGTTGGTTGTGGCTCTACACTACGTGACTTTTGTTTTCAACCGCTGCAAAATTCTTAGAGTGGGTATTAACTTCCCAAACGTTTCATTTGTGCAAGGCTTTCAATTCCGTTAGTCGTCGCCTTCTAGTAATCATGCAAGCAGCAAAAAGTATTAGGGGTAGTCTACTAGCAGGAATAAAAGCGTTCTTCACAGGTAGGACATCCAGAGTTCGGATAGAATCCACGATTTCTAGCCAAACGGATGTGATCAGTGGGGTCTGTCAAGGTTCGGTCCTCAGTCTTATTCTATTCCTGATTTAAAATGATTATATGTCGTCTGCTTGACGTTCGCATGTGTCAATTTCGCAGATGATGTGAAGTTTTATCCGATCACGTCTGAAGATACCTTGATGCAGGACTGGGGCGTGATACCCCACTACACGAAGTATATCGTTCAACTTGAATGTGTACAATGTCTCGCAACTCTCATTATTGAGTCTTAGCGAGTAACTTTACGCTGCACGACTAAAGACTCTAGATCTTTTCTCCCTTAGCCCCCGTCGTTTTGAGGTGAAATAAATAAAACCTTGTAAACCTTGGATGTTTCTCTACAGCTTTCCACTGAAAGAAATTCTGGACGCTTGATTTGCTCCTTACCTACTGTTCTCTACAAACTCAACTGAGCTGAACTGATCATTATTTTTACTGATTGTTCTTTCACTGACTTCAATTGTGTTATCATCCAATCGGTAGTCAGAATGCAGCGTCTTATAGAATGTGGTCCGTGATGTCATACAATTTCTAAAATTATGGCTGACATGAATAATAAGTTTTATTTCACTATAATAGAGATAATTTAGTTGAACTTGAAATCTATGTATGTGGTAGTTTTGAGCAAGGTAATCATTATATACAATCCAAATAATATTTTGGCGTCTTGATCGTCAATGATTTCAAAAGGACAAAAATAAAATAAAACGTTATGGCAGTTGTGTGGGCTGTCCTACAGCTTTCCACCGAAAAAAATTCTGGACGCTTGATTCGCTAATTAGCCGCTTACTGTACTATGCAAACTGAACTGAATTTGTAGTGAATCAAAAATAAGTCTGGACTACACAAAATACAGCAAAACTTGAATGAATTAACTAAAAGACCAAAAGAGCAAATGTCAACCGAAAGATCCAGTGAATTACAACAACAGCGAAAAAACACACTGGAAAATTAAAGAGATGGAATCTAAAGTGCAGAATTCGCTAAAATGATGGAGAATCCGTTAATCACAATTCCCGTACGAAGAGACGCACAAAAACTTCGCAATCATGGAAGAAGACAATGTACAGGTGATCGAACTTATAATATCCGCCTTAAAGTATATTTAACAAGAATTATTTCAAATGAAGCTTACAAGGCCTAAAAACGAATAACCATACAAGGCCAAAATTTTTATTTACAAAATACGAAGATACAAATTGAAGGTAGTCACCAACAATACTGCGCCACCAGAGCGTTGGTCATGCTTGAAGAAACGAACGCCCGAAATTTTCATCAGTTCAAATAGTCAGCAAGACGTTTGGGTCAATGCACATGTCTACCTTTACGAGTTTGAACGGGGCTATGAGACACTGGATGATTGGAAAGGGGAGGCAGGCAAATGAGGATTACACGGTGGTTGTGATTGAGAGGTAATCACGCTTGATGGAGTTAGTGGCTTAACATCAACGAAGGCTGGTTTTAATTTATCAATTGAAACCGTGTCACGTCAGCCATTCATATCAAAAACGAAGTACTTTTCTTTACAACAACTAACTATTACCCCGGACAGTGCCCTCCGCACATTGCTAAATCTTAACCCTAAAAAATCTCCCGAAGCTGACGAAATTACACCGCTTCTCCTCAAAAATTGTGCTTCTACATTGCGTACGCCCTTGACCTATTTGTTTAACCTCTCTTTAACCCAAAATTTCGTTACATGTGATTGAAAGAATGGTATCATTACCCCAATCTACAAAGGAGGAAACCGTTCCGAATTATCCAACTATAGACCAGTAACACTACTACCGGCGATCTCTAAAGTGATGGATCGCCTCGTTGCAAACAACGTCACAAAACATCTGGAAGACAATTGCTTGCTCGCAGTCAAACAACTCAGCTTCAGAGAGAGAAACCCTTGCCTTACAAACCTTCTGCTCGCCCTCGATGACTGGACACAATCTGTAGACAAGGGTTTCACAGTACACGCGTGTTATCTTGATATGTCCAAAGCATTCGATCGTGTCAATCACAGTCTGTTACTACAAAAAATGGAGCAATGTGGCATCAAGGGATCATTACTAGCCTGGTTCGAGGATTATCTTTGCGACCGTATCATTCGAGTAAGGGTTGATGGTGCTTTATCACGACCCATAGCATTAACGCGTGGGTTGCCGCAGGGATCAATGCTTCGACCAATTCTTTTCCTGATCTATCTAAACGACTTACCTAAACTTGTTCGCAGCAAAATCTTGTTATTTGCGGATGACATCAAACTGTGGAGACAAGTACGCACAACAAAAGATTGCAGACAGCCTCAGCTGGAAACAGATATTTTACAGGACTGGTCAGTTTGAGATGAACTACCTCTCAATTCTAGCAGATGCAAGGTATTGACTATTGGAAGACATTTCGAGTTCTCTTACACCTTGGTTCCCATATTCTTAAAAGCACTGACAAGGAGAACGACTTGGGTGTGTAGGTAAGCAGCACGTTGAGACCGTCACATAACGCCACAGCTGTCTATGAAAAGACGTCACAAGTACTGATTCTTCTAAAACGCGTGTTCGGGAGTTTCAGGAAGCAAACTGTTCACCGAATAATTAATACGTACTTGAAGCCAACCATGGAGTATGCGGTTCAGGCTTGGTCACCCTGGCTACAGAAGGACATCAGCCTCTTGCAGAGAATATATCACGGACCACCAAGCTTTTACGTGGTTTAAAGCATAAACAATACGAAGATCGGATTATAAGCCTCAAACTCTTTTACTCTCGCTACCGCCGTCTTAGAGGCGATTAGATTCATATGTTCAATATACTGCATACCCCTAACCATCCCCTGAATCGACTATTCACACGACTACCACCACGAACAAGCCAGAGTCATAAATGTACCATGATTATTCCCAACTCGAGGCTGAACTGTCGAAAGTATTTTTATTCCGTACGTGTATGTTTTACTTGGAACTCCCTACCCCGTAACGTTGCACATTCACACAAATTGGATATATTCAAATCCAACTTGGACAACTTCATGTCGACCAATCGAAACATTGAAACAATATATTCTGTATCATAAAAGCTTTGAACCCATGCATCGAAGTAAACTATACATATTTACCCCATCCAACCGGTTGAAAACAATTTCTGCCCCATGTATTTTTACGTGATTCCTGAACTACTACCTATGTTATTTTTAATTCTCATATTATTCTGTGGTTTTGTAAAGCTATGTGCTATTCAAACCATTAAATTGAATTGAATTGAACTCTAAGAGGTCCATGATAGCATGGTAGAAGTGGTTCACAAACAGTGTCACTTCGCATTAAAACAAAATCACACGTATTAAGGTGAGATGGTTTCTGTTGGTGGATATTTCGCTGTCGAGGACATAGACGATATGAAGCAGCAATGTAATCTGACATAGAAGTAATGACTGGAAAGGCACAACGAGTTCACAGGGAAGACACAAGGTAGTGCCAAAATCTAACTCAGCAACTGAGCATTTCATGCCTTCGTTGAAAGTACGACAAATTCGAACAAGGATAACTGTTAAATTCTGAGTTCATCTATTAGGATCTGGCTGACAAGCTAAAAATGCTTTAGACTGCCTGTAAATGCGTTCAACCAATCCATTCGAGTTGAGGTGGTAGGCGGTGGTTCGGTTGTGCTGACAGACAAGGAGTCTAGGCAAATCTCGGTACAGTGATGATTTAAACTGAGCGCCATGGACGGTTGTGATGATAGATGGTGTGCCGCAATTGGTAATCCAGTGTTCGACGAAGGAGCGTGCTACAGTCTCAGAACATGTGTACATGATCGGTACAGCAATCGTCCATCGAGTTAAGCTATCAATCGCCGTTAGGATGAAATAATATTCGTTTGATGATGGCATAGAACGGACAAGATCAAGATGCATATGAGAGAATCGACTGTTTGGATGCATAAAAGGGATGTGAGGTGTGATAGTATAGCGAGGTATTTTGTTCTTTTGCCAAGTGATGCAATGCTCCACCCAGGTTTGTATATCCTTATTCATGAACGGCCAAATAAAAACGATATGCTATTAGCCTCAGTGTGGCGCGCTTTCCAGGATGAGACATCGAATTAAATTAATCTCAGTTTCGCTGTCGAAATATCGCACGCCAGCAAGGCATCGGCGTATGCTGATTCGGGTTGCTGCCATTTTAAAGAATCATACTTGACGATTTAAGTTGTATCAAACTCAATTTGATTGGTAGCCCAAATAAAGGGATCGAATCCTTCGCTCGCAGACTAAACAAAAATGTCAGGTCTTGATATGGCATCGGCAACAACGTTCGCCTCAAATTTGACGAAATGAATGTCAGCAGATAATGGAGAAATGGAATTCATATGTCGAATCTTGCGCAGTGATTGAAGATCCAGTTAAGAATGCAGAGCAAAAGTTTGCGATTTGTCTTTAACATAGAAAACGGAAACTCATTTGAAGACCACAAGAGCAAGTGTCCAACGAAAGCTTCAGTGAAGTCCAACAACAGCGAGATAACACACATCGGAAAATCCAAGAGATGGAATCCAAGGCACAACCAGGAAGAAGTCAAAGTCAAAGTTTTCGAACTTATATTATCCACCAAAAAGTGTATTTTACAAGCATTAATTCTAATGAAGATTGCAAAGCCATGAAACGAATAATCATTCAGGGCGAAAATGTTTATGTACAAAATACGAAGATACTGTTGCAACCTGTAATTTCACTTTCTTTTCCCTCGATGCTTACTTTAATCAACAATTTGTACATACTTATCCTGGTATCATTTTCACCCATTAACTTAGAAGTTATCGTTTTTTTCCGATAATCGATATTGCCATATCGATTCATCGATTTTTTCTTGTCCTATTCACTTATAGACTATTGATCTTCTGTTTCGTTAAATGAGTTGTCGTTACTCATCCTTTGTATCGCATTCTGTAAATAATCATTAATTAACAATAAACTTTCGTCGGTGCGCGTTCGTCTTCTGCCTTGTTCGCTGGTGCTGTATTGCTGCATGTTTGTGAATCACGACGGTTAACGGCAAAATTGACGTGTCACCTCATCTTTCAGGTTCGCCAATTATAATTGCCGATTAACATGACGCACCGGAGTTCGGAGCTTGAATATTTTTGTGTGTGGATATTTGCATTATACATTGAATTTTTACTCTCCGTGAGTTCGTTTCTTTTTCTATTTTTACTATAACATTTTCCTGTTATATTTTTGCATTTATCAACTACAATACAAAGTGAAAGTAGTTCACTACAAACTGAATTGAGCATTATTTGTACTGATTGTTCTTTCACCGACTTACAGTTTTGTCATCGTCGAAGCGGTCATCAGAATGCAGGTTTTTCTAAAATAAGGACCGTGTAGTCACACAATTTTTAAAAATCTCGGTGGCATGTATAATTAATTTTATTTCGCCCTATTATAAATGGTGTAATTGACCTTGAACTCAATGTCTGTGGTAGGTTTGAACAGCAGAATACAAGGTAATTAAAGTTTTCATCTCAATTTTTTGCTTTTTTTATTAACCTCCTCACTTCCTTGAAGATTATCATTTCTTCCGAAACTTGTGCTTTTCTCTGTTGCCTGTGTAGTCGATTTTCTATTGATAGTATCGGTGAATGCTACCACAATATTCTTTTTCCATTTTTTCTGAATTTTCAATTGAGTCTGCAATAAAATACCATGTGTTTTGTTAAATCTGAAATACTTTTCAATTTACTCCGTCATTATCATCCTTATCCGCTTTTCCCATAATCTCTCATGGGTCATGTTGTACCATTGTCTGTGCAACGATGCTCTCCGTTAAACCTAGTTCAGCTGTAGTTTAATAGTTTGTCGATGATAATATTGGCACGTTGCTTTAAATATCCACAGGATTTTACGTTAAGTCCTGAGAAAATGCTACTTCTTTTCCGTAGCATCTGTAAAGGCAGAGCGTCGCCCGCAATCACAGCTACCGACATTCTTCAGTAAATTATCGCAGATCTGCGAAAATCTCTGATAGTAGTGAACCTGCCTTTGCGTTGATAATAGACCCGTCGCGCTGAGACTAAACTTCAACGTGGTGCGATCGTATGTGTACCCCCATGACCCATTGAGCTATACTTGTTGGTGTCTTGGTGCCAGCAGATATACTCATACCAGGAAGGTCGATGGATAGATGCCAGACAAACTCAGTTTCAGCCCATTGCCTTGTGGTTCAAGCTTTTTAGCCAAAGGCTCCGGGTGGCCACCCTATCGCCTTTGTGCAGTAAAATTACAGGGTTCGTGCAAGAAATGCCGATGTCAATGTCGCATTCAATCCCGTAACCTGTTTGTGTTTGCTGCCTGTGCACCGACAAATTGTATCTCTGAACTTGCTCAGGATGATTTGTATGGAAAATTACAAGAACGCACAAGAATTGCATCGCAGAGTAACATAGTCTTAGCTGGAAACATGAACGCAGGTGTAGGCCGTCTATCTTTAAACGAGCATTTCGTGGGTGAATGGTTTATTCTATATTGCCATCGTAATGAAAATGGCGAAATATTGTTTAGCTTGTGCTCAGAGCACAAACTCTACCTTGCCAGCACTAACTTTCATTCGAAACGTCACTGCTCCACCTGGAAATCTCCATCGGCGGCATCTGTCACGCAAATTGACCATATTGTTATCAGCTAGTTGTGACAAGGGAGTGTGCAAGATTGCCGTTCATACTTGGTCAACTGTCTAAAGTCAAATCACGCGTTAGTCTGTGCTAAGATCGCGATGCGGAAACGTAGAAACGTTGCAAGGCAGCTGAATGTTAAAACACGCTGGAGTCTCACTAGCATTTCTATTTCCTGTTCTTTTTTCTTCCTCATACCTGTCTAGGCCTGGGCACGAATGTGCAATCGTGCAGTATTTTTATGCTGTGCGGCTAACATCCTGCTAAATTGATGGGCCAACCGTAGTGAGCTGCATGCTTAAACACGCTGGAGTCTCACTGCCATTTTTTCTATTTCTTTTGTCATATCTGTCTAGGCCTGGGCAACCTGACAGTATTTCAGCCCACGTGCAGTCTCTGACTGTGCGGCACTTTGCCCTGGATCAGGCTTGTGTTTTCATACCATACCAGGCCTGGGCAACCTGACAGTATCTTAGCTCACTTGCAGCCTCTGACTGTGCGGCACTTTGCCTGGATCAGGCTTGTGCTTTCATACCATACCATCCTTTCTCATATCTGTCTAGGCATGGGCAACCTGACAAATTCTTACCCCACGTGCAATCTATGGCTTTGCGGCACTTTCCCTGGATCAGGCCTGTGATTTCATAAATACATATAGCTGAATGTTGCCATGCTTAATGATCTCCCGGTTCTCAGGAGTTTCGGGTCAATTTCTTTCTGTAGTTCCCAAATGTAGTATCGATGCACAATCGAGTGAGATACAATCCGCCTTGGAAACAGCCGCGTTGGATAATTGTGGGCTGACTTCCCATGTAACTGAACACTGGTTTTCTGCGAATTCTCTCCAACTAATGGACCAACTTCGGTTGCTTTCTGCTGATTGCATACATGATGCGTCACGAAGGCTAATTAAACGTAAATTAAAGGGTTTTTAATGTTATAATAAGTTTTTGAGGAATATAATAATATTTCCTCAACACCTCTTCTTTTGAGATTCTCAATACTGGGACTTGCGTGGGTTGACCTGCAACGGTTTCACGGGTTTGCTTTTTTAGTTGTTCAGCGGCATGGTTGCAGACTTCGGTCAGCCGGTATTTCGGTCGGGATAGATTCACCTGGTGTTGTAATGCTGAATGTTTCATACAGTATGTCCTGTGGTATCCGGATCTCGACGAGCGTATCGGAGGTGGCGGATCTCAGACGTAACTGATTTCTGTGTCGTGTCATGACATATTTCCAACTTCGACGTCGAACATCACACTGCCTCTGCGACTGATGATGTTACCATCGATCCACGGTAGACTTGATGTTGTTGTCTCGTACGTGGACGGCAGTTCCTGGTTCGAAGCATGACTGTTGATTCTGATTGACCGGCAGTTTGGTTGACTTAGGCAGCATAGCATTGCTCCAAGTACGCAGCTTCCTGCCCATGAGTGCTTTGGTGGGGGTTTTGCGGCTGGGCAACGAGTCGTTCGGTGTAGTTCTGTAAACCAGCAGAAAGCATTGCAGACTATCGACGGATGTCCCCTCCCAACGTGATTTTAGAAAAGCACGCTTGAATGTTTCTACGAAGCGTTCGGCCTGGCTATTTGACTGAGGATGGTAAGGTGGCGATCGTAGATGTAACACATTGTTCTGGCGACAAAAATCGTCCGAGGTGAATTGCGAGCCATTATCGGACACGAGATTTTCTGGCAATCCATGCTGACTGAATAAACGATGCAGCGCGCTGGTCGTGTTGCTGGATGTTGAAAGTGACATCTCAATGATTTCGGGCCATTTCGAATAAGAATCGACCACAACAAGGTACATGACACCGTTTATTGAACCAGCAAAATCGACATGAATTCTTTGCCACGGTTTTTTGTGTAGGCCATGGTGCAATTGGTACACGGTTAGGCATCTTGGCTGCCTGCAGACATTGACGGCATGACTTGACGATTAGATCAATATCTGCGTCAATACCAGGCTAATAAGCGAAACTGCGAACGATCGCCTTCATGCGTTGTATGCCTGGGTACCCATTGTAGAATTGTCGAACGACAAGATTGCGTAGATTCGCTGGAACAACAACGCGATCATTGAACATTAGACACTCGTCAATAATTGCAAGGGATTCACGTCTGTGGTAGAATTGCGGGAGTTCCCCAGCAGGCGTAAATTTCGGCGAGTATAGGAGATTGCTTGTAACAAAGTTTCATCTGTTTGCGAACATTGTTTAATGTCCTCAGGTTTGACAGGCAATCCCCGCACTGCGTCGTCAAACGGTCGCTGCATACCTTGCTCGATGGAGAGGCATGCAATGACTGTATCCTCGTCTAGTTAATCTCGAACCGGGATTATGCGGGACAGCGCGTCCGGTTGACCAAAATCTTCGGAACGGCGATATTGTATATCGAAATCGAATCACAATATTGTGAGAGACCATCGTAGTAACCGGCTTGCAGAAGGTGCTGGTATACGTTTTTCGAGCCGAATATCGAAATCAATGGCTTGTGGTCGGTTAGCAATGTAAAGTGACGACCATAGATCAACTTGTGGAATCGTTTGACCGCAAAGATGAAAGCTAATGCTTCTTTTTTGATTTGACCATAGTTGCGTTCGGCTGGAGTCAATGATCGTGAAGCATGTATGATCGCCTTCTCGTTTCTATCGGGAGATCTGTAAAGAATTACAGGACCCACACCATATCCAGATGTATCGGCAGCTTGGAATCGTAGTGCGTCAGTAACATGTTTGACGTTAACAGTGGTTCTAGCTTCATAAAAGCTGTTTCGCATTCATGGACCAATTCCATGGGACATCTTTTTGAAGAAGTCGATTGAGCGGTGAACGCACAGTGTGGAGTGATGGCAGGAATGCACTGTAATAACTGATCAAACCAAGGAATGATCGCAGTGGTGCAACAGCTTTTGGGTCAGGGTGACGTCCACTTTGATCGAAAATGAAACCAAGGTATTTTATTGACTTCATATAGAACTGGCATTTCTCTGGACGAAGGCGTAAACCACTTACAGCGATCCGCTTCAACGTCTGGCTGATGCGACCTTCGAGTTCTTCTTCTGAGGAACCGACAATGAGTAGATCGTCCAGGTATGCGGCCACACCTGGGATGCCAGACAATGGTATCCATCAATTACTGGAATACGGTTGGAGCAGTCTTCACACCAAAAGGAAGACGCTGATACTGGAATAATCCCTTGTGGGTATTAATCGTTAGCAGTTTTCTTGAATCAAGTGCAACTTCGATCTGCAGATAGGCGTCAGCTAAATCGAGCTTTTCGAAGGACGAACCACCATTGAGCATTGCGAACAAATCATCTGCGACAGGTAATGGATAGTGGTGAGTTTAAAAGCGGCATTCAAACCAGTTGAAAAATCGGCGCAGATTCGGATGGATCCATTCGGCTTTTTAACAACAATAATGGGTGCTGCCCAGGCAGAGTATGTTACTGGAACCAGAACACCTTGATATTGTAGCCTTTGAAGTTCAGGTTCGACTTGTGGTAGGAATGCGTACGGCACAGGTCGTTTCGTTCGGAATACAGGCTTTGCGTCATTTTAAGATGGAGATTAGCTTGCGCCTTGTTACATTTCCCAAGTTCGGTTGTATACACGGTTGCATGTTCAAGCATTATCGCGTCTCGCTTTTTCTGCAGTGTTTAGGTTGCTTGTACCTGATTGCAAATTGAACTGGTCTGAAGGCGAGCCAAATCGAGAAGATCGAACCAATCGAGGCTAAACAGGCTTAGTTGTGAATTAGACACGTAGCACGTGCCTACGATAGTTGAGCTTCTGAATGGGATTTGACATTTTAGCTGCGTACTAAATGCTTTACTGTACGGCAGTTAAACCTGGGCCACCCACGTAAGACATGAACGGAAGCTGAATGCTTTTCATCTACGAAGCACGGATGTGCAATCGTGCAGAATTTCTGTGCTGTGCGGCTAACATCGTGCTAAATTGATTGGCCAACGGTAGTGAGCTGCATGCGAGTACACGCTGGAGTCTCACTACCATTTCTATTTCCCCCCTCATATCTGTCTAGGCCTGGGCAACCTGACACTATCTTAGCCCACGTGCAGTCTCTGACTGTGCGGCACTTTGCCTGGATCAGGCTTGTGCTTTCATACCATATACCATCTACGAAGCATCCGTCGTATCTTGAACATATCGTGGATGGACAAATTGCCTAATGTTGAAGTGCTTTCAAAGCTGGTCTACATAGCATGTTCACCCTACTATGACAGCGCCGCCTGCGGTGGCTCGGCCACGTATAGAGAATAGAAAATGGTCCGAAAGATCTACTCTGTGGTGAGTTGCAATTAGGAAGTCAACCATTGGGCACTTGCGGTACACATACGTTTGCAAACGAGATATGAAAGCTCTTGGCATTGACCCCGCTAGTTCGGAAGAACTTGCTCTTAGCCGCTCACAGTAGAGGCATTGTGTAACACGTCGTCTGCAAGCTGGGAAGGAGCAGATACAGCTCTTGGCTGCTGAACACAGATCACGCCACCGGTGTGCAACTGCCGTCGATCGACCGAGTACTGCCTATCGTTGCGAGCCTGCAGGTGAGATCGTTCCTCCTGAATCGGACTGTTTAGTCATTCGAAAATCTGTAGAACATGAAAATTCATGCAATCGTGAAGTACATCTATTGTCGACATCGACGATAGAATGCCAACAACAAGGTGCATCGAGCGCTTGATTGAATTATTGGGCCATTTTGCGTCCACATCTAGACTATTCGCCTTCATACTTACACGAAATTATCTGCTATGAACGAGGTAACGTCAAGCTCCTTAGTTTTTCCCCATTTTTAGATTGATACTTCGTAATGGAATTCTCTATCTTCGTCCTCCTAAGCTAGCATAACAAGTAGTGCAATCGGTTTATCCTGTAGCTTGGGTTTTCTCCCGATTTTATGGGCTTTCTTTTTCCTTGAATACCCCGAATCGTTTACGTGATATCACCGGACTTCCTAGTGTTATCAATAAATTGTATTCTCACCGTGACTTATGGGCGGAGAATCCGTCTGTGTTATCTTATTACTCTCCCAGCTCCCATCATTTTCTTCATGGGCTTTTAGCACTTAAGCACAAGCCCATATTAATTAAATCGTCATTAAACTTCTTGTAACATATATGTTTTAATAAGATGATGCCCTTTTATGTTACACAGCATTTTTAACCCTGGTCCTGATTTCAATGTGGCATTAGTAATAAAGCTTGAACTCGAAACATGTTTGCCCGTAGCATGCGCGCGGAAACTCGCAGCAAGACTAAAGAAGACCTGAAAAAAGTTCACAAATCAATCTGTCGAGTCCGTAGCTGGTGAGTTGATACTTATATAATCAGTTGCTCGATCATAATTTCGTAGTTTAGGATCTATTCATTTCCGCTGTTTTCGGGCGACTCATTTAATAAGCTTCAATATTATACCAGATCTGAAATGTGGTTTTGGATCCATAAAATATGTTCTAATTTCATTATACAATTCTATTTTTACTTTATTTTTAAATGTTAAAGTATGAATAACGTTATACATCGTGTATGCCATCTGTTACAAAGAAACGTAATGTAAATATGCGCAACACGAGACCCGAAAGTTATAATCCTCTTGTTATCTCTTAGCGAAATTTTGGTCGAACTATAATAATTGAACGAAATATCCGTGTTTGCATGCATTCGCGTCATGTACTCCCACGAACGGTTTCGTGCTGCTTGTATTTGTCAGGTAGGGACAGTCCGGTCTGAATCTGTTTGCCTCGAAACAGTTGAAATATGATAAATGTAGTTTAAACTTTAGTCTTTGTCGAATAAAGCAAATTCTCCCATACTTATTCGGTCGACTCCCAACAACAAAGGAAGGGCTTTTCCCCAACGTTCGGGAAAAATTGGTTATCATACCGATATTCAAAAAAAGCTGTTCGAAATTTCTGGTCTAATCACTGAAGAATAAGTTACACTTTCATCATCACGAGATTGATAGCTTCCTTATACCATCGAAGATTAACATTGTATAGGGAATCGCGTATCCGTGAGCAGCAAGCTTACTCCCATTCTGGCAGAGGATGTATTGATCACAATTTCACTTTCCGTCAAATCTTAGAAATGCGCAATACTTATCGGCAGCCGACAATAGCCATCCTTTTAGACGTAAAAGAGACATTCGAATCAGATAATCGAAATGTTTTGTTTAATACCTTGCTCTGCAAAAATGTTCATCAAAACTTTGTTAACATACTGTGCAAATTTTATATTCACACTTCTGGTTACGTTAGGGTTTATAACGACTTTACACCGCGAGTGATGTTCGAAAATGATGACCTATTTCTCTTTCTATTTAATTTTATAATTGACGTCACCATGGAATTTTTTTGAGAAATTACCTCGAGTTTCGGGGCGAAGAAAAAGTCAGAATAGAGTGCGAAATTTCCCAAACTGTTGATGCTACGGGCGGTGGCCACAAGGTTCAGTATGCCGTCCAATCCTGTTATTGATATTTATCTACTGCAATGTGAAGATGTAAACTTGTTCTTCTCACCGATGATATAAATATGTGGATAAAGGTCAACTCTATTGAGGATTGTCTAGTTTTACAATAAGACATGAATAAGCTGATTCAAAACTCGCTGACTTTTAACTTCTGCAAATGAGAAATGTTACCATTTTGGAAACCATTCTCGTTCTCATACACACATTGAAGTCCCACAATTTAGTGGAAGATATCGGAGAAAGATCTCGGTATGTGGGTGTGCGGAAATTTGAAAACAACTCAGTCTACATCGCGAGGCCGTCTGTCAGAGTGCATGGAGCGTACTTGGCATACCCAGACGAATTTTCGACCGTTTCCCACCGCACTCATTTTCAAAGGTACTCAATATATACACGCCCAGTTGTAAACTATACAGCGCGAGCTTGGGCACCATGGTTGGGAACAGACATCTCGCTACTCGAAGGGATTTATCATAAGGCAACTAAAATGGTTACCAGATTGTATAATCTACCCTTTAAGTATTGGTTGACTAGACTCGAATTGTGCACTCTCGAGCACATGTGCATCAGAGGTGACCTAATCCTGACATAACGAATAATCAATTTAAGTCTGCTTGTAAAACTAGGCAATCCCCAACAGAGTTTACCTTCATCTAAATCTTTTACGTCGTCGGCGAAAAGAATAAGTTTACGAGTTTCGGTAGATGGTTTATAAATATTAGGAACCGTATTGGACCGAGTACTGAACCTTGTGGGACACCGCTCGTGGCTTCAATAGTAAGGGAAATTTCGCCTTCTATTCTGAATATCGCTTTGCGCTTAGACAGGTAATCTGCGAACCATGTCTGTAAATTTCCAGTAACGCCAACATCCTGTAGTTTCTGAAGTATTAAGGAGTGATCACCTCTATCGAAAGCTTCACATATATCTAAGTAACACAGACGTACGGAACTCCCTTCGTCTAGTGCTAGCGTCCAGTCGTTTAAAGTCGTGAGCAAGTTGGCCAAGCATGAGTGTTTTTAATCCATGTTGTGTCTGAGAAAGAATTTCATGGCTCACAAGGTGCCTGATAAAATGTTCACACCAAGCGTTCCAATACTTTAAAAACCATTGAAAGGAGCGTCACGGGGTGGTAATTGACCTGGTCAGTTCAGTGTATGTGAACAATCAGAAGAAATAGTTGCGATGAACCTGTTGCATTCAGGAAAGTTACGATCAACAATAGTGTCTCGAATGTCATCCGCGGGAACACAACTCAATCTTGAGATGAGCTTAATACTTCTTCTGATCATCAAAAAATCCTTTTCCAAAAGGCCAGGAACAATTACGGTTGAAGCGTAAAGGAGGTGTGGAATGATGCAAGAAAAAACAAAAAGTTGAATAACTTTCAGTGGTATGTAGAGAGAACGGAGGCGAAGTGCATAGAATTACATTTGGCTCACCTTTATAAATTGGTTTGTTACATGTTTGGTCCAGCTAAGATTGTCAGATATTGTTACTCCAATATACTTGGAGCTGTAACATCTTTCGAACACAGAGCCGTTAAACGAAACGCGAGAAATTTTATCATGAAGGGCTAAATAACGCTGTCCAGTCGTGTTGGAAAACACCATCTCGTTGCATTTTGAGGGATTCAAAGATAAACCAAACGTGGATGACCATTCACCAATGTTCGTAACCACTGATTCTAAAACATGTTGCTCGATCCGAAGATTATGATTCAAAGCAGCGGCAACGTCATCAGCTTATTTAATAGTAAGTGTTGAAGGGTCACAAGGAAGATCAGAAATGTAAAGGGAAAATAACAAAGGGGACAATATTGCACCCTGAAGGACACCACGCGGAATCGGTATTTCACGGGAGGCTTTTCCGTTCACAACTGTATATTAGAGACGACCCTCAAAGTAGGATGCAATCCAATGAAGGATATTTGTTGTAACGCCACGGTCAAATAATTTTTGCAATAAAGAGTTTCTTAGGACCCGGTTGAAAGCATTTGTATAATCCAGAAAACAAATTTGTACGGCTTTCGATTTACTATCTAAAGAACGTGTGATATAATCCGTAAGCAAAGCGACAGCGTCAACTGTTGATCGATTTTTACGATAAGCGAACTGAGAAGCATCGTGTACCTGATAGCTGGATGCCATTCTTCAAATGCAGGCACCTCATCCCAGTTTGTTTGCGGTTACTCTTCGGTTGATTCCATAGCGAGTCAAGTCCCTTTTGTCGTGATTTTAAGGCAGTTAATCATTTGGTACATTTTCTACCGATGTAACAACGTCCTTGATTATGATGATGGTGTATTGCGAAACTCCGTTATTTGAAACTAGATCGCTTCACACTTACTGTTTTTTCTGTTAATACTACGGCGTATGTAAATAGCGGACCTTACTGTTTTATGCTGCTTTTATAACACTTGTAAGCATTGTCAGTAATCCCTCGCTTTTGAATCAACCCCAGTATTTTCTATGGTATATATGGCTGCTCGTATCAGAATTTTTGATAGTTGTGCTAATCACGAGTCATTAAAACGAGCAATTTGCTGTTTTCATTGTTTGGTATTTTATCCGATTACTGTTACCTTTATAAAGGGAGAAAAAGTGGGTCGCTGTGAAGGAAACATCCATGCTAATCTATAAATGGGTACCGTCCGTGATGGTCGATAGCGGACAAGGGAAGCGTGCCCATTTGTTGCGTCAGGCGAATCTCACTTCTGTACATAACCCAACCACCGGACTACTCTCTTCGTTCAGTCATACCGTAAAGCCCAACGATCAATTGCCTCTCCTACCCGAACCAGCTGACACCAATGCTCCACCGTCACCCCAGCGAGAAACGAATTCTTCATCGTCTACAAAATCTGGTGCGTGTCACTGATCTTGGTTGGTCTATTGCGTCCTACCTATTGGAGCTTTAAATGCTACACAATGCTTTGGTATCTTGCAGCTGAATAATCAACGTATTTGCTCTTCCAGTTAAAGGCGTGTTTATCGTATTTTTTACATTTGCGTGTTTTGACAGCATCTCTGTCCATGCAGAATCGATGAAACTGCGCAAGAGCTTGCCTGCTTCCAGCCTTGGGATTTTAGACATACATCTTCGTTTTATTAGGTTCCGATGTACCATTCTGCTATGATTCCACTATCTAAAATAACCGTGATAGTGATATGAGAACACTTCCACAACTGTCCATAAAACAAAATGATTGGCGAACAGCTGCATCTCACCGATTCCCCATCATTCAGAATGATTGTCGCTGGCCAAGCATTTCCATGCTTAATATTAAATCACATCACGCAGATGATCTTTGGTCAGCTAACAGAAACAGAAATTGAAGCATCTATCGAATCAATGAAGCTTTTCAAGGCTGTTTCTTATGTCATACCACAATTTCTATTCACGGGAAGTTGCCGATTCTTCGTCGTATACTAGGCTATTTGCTTCGTGATACCAGAAATTATTTTAGATTACAAATCAGCTATTATGAATTATTTGTCATGCGCACAAACATCATCATCATCACGACAACATTTCAGTGGTATGGTATGGTATGAAAGCACAAGCCTGATCCAGGCAAAGTGCCGCACAGCCAGGGACTGCACGTGGGCTAAGATACTGTCATGTTGCCAAGTGAGGGCGGAAATAGAAATGGTAGTGAGACTAGCGTGTTTCAGCATGCAGCTCACTACCGTTTGTCAATCGATTTCAGTGATAGCAAGTCCCCAGCGCGTAAATGCCTTACAGCCATGAAAAAAGTAAAATCCTAAAAGATGGGGAAGGATAGGACCTCAAAATGTATTGAACCTGTAGAGCATCTAGTACAGACATACTTGGATAAGATGCTTACACATCGAATCGAATACGTACTAAATCAAGTGTTGTGAATGGGTAGAGCGACATCATCATGACAGCTTCCTTGCTGATTTAACTGTCAGGCAACTCACAAATGATGTAAACATAGACAATGCACTTCTTCTCTGCTTTTTGCCATGCACGTCTGTGCTATGCGGCTAACACCGTGCGAAATTGATTGGCCACCGTTAGTGAGCTGCATGCGGAAACACACTGGAGTCTCACTACCATTTCTATTTCCTCCATATCTGTCTAGGTCTGGGTAACCTGACAGTATCTTAGCCCGCGTGCAATTTGTGACTATGCAGCACTTTTCCTGGATCAGGCTTATGTTTTCATTCATACATGCATGCAAGTTCTGTAGATATTTTCTCACTCCCGGATTATTCTTCGCCGTTCCATCCAAAGCAACGTTTCAGTTTTATCAATTAATATTCTTCCTAATTCGGTTTTCATTTTACAGATCCCGTTGATGTTTCTTCGAAGGAGCCCGACGAAAACGAACCCCCGCTACAACCGGAGTCTCCTGGTGTCAATACGTTGTCGGAATCAGATCCTAAAAGCAACAGCGATTCCAACGCTCCACAAACACCCGTGACATGATCCTTCGCACTACATTTATGTGTCGCACGAACTACTCATTCAATATCAGTATTCGATATTCATGTTTTATTGTAATGTTTTCAAATAAATTTTCCAATTCAACATGATGCGAGAAAATCATCAACTTGCAACATCCTTTAGCTTTTTGAAGGATGATCAAAAGTGTTTTCGACCATCTTCAAAGTTTCGTTTCAACGAATTACAGAAAAAATATTCGCAAGCCATATACACGCGATATTAAGAAGACAAATTTGTCTGTAATAGTTCAATCAGCTGTTCGCTTTGACAAATGCACCGCAAAGCAAATGAGATAAATGATCTCCGATATGAAGACGTTCTAGAATGTAGTATGATGTGTTTTGATCGAGTCTTTAAGCAAGATTGACTTTAAAGGAGGTACTCGTGTAGTTAGTGGAAATTCATAATTGTGGATAGTATTTATAAGCCGATCGCAATACGAAAATATTGTTTCAGGATTGTTGAAGAATATCCTCAAATGGAATAGAGCTTGCTTGTGAAGCTATCTTCATGCAACGTTTTTGCAACGCAGTCTTTGAAAAGAATTTCGGAGGAACTAGCGGGTGAACAGTTCGAATATGGTGTACAAGAGAATATGATGTGAGAAATTAGCTCGACTTGACGCCCAGAGAACTAATACAGAAACCATAAAAAGAAAGCCTATGAACTTTAGCAAGTAGAGAAGTGTTGTGATGGATCCAAGTAAGGTTTTCGGATATGGTACGCCATGATGCTTGACATATTTCCCTCTAGTCAGGTAAGTGGACTCAATTTTAAATAGAGTAACATTATTGCAAATTGCTTCATGAAGTTTACCACGCAGATTAGTGAATACAAGTTCAGTACATTTTTCGGGATTTAAAGATAAACCTCTCTGATTAGGTCATAATTCCATCTAAAGCAGCAGAGAGCGCATTTGAGTAGTCGCTTCTCGGTATTACACATCCAGTGACTACGTCGTTAGCATATTTCAACGTGAAAGTTGGGGGCGATTGTGGAAATACCGCCAAGGAGATTGAATCGCTTCTTGAAGAACCCCTTTCTCGGTTAGGATCAAGGCAGTGCGTAGCCTGTTGATTTCGACGTATTGAGATCTTTTGGAGAAGTATCCACATATCCATTTAGTTATTTTGGCTGGTATGGCTAGTGCTTTGAGTAGGTCCGTCAGTTAGACACGATTGAAAGCCGAACGCGTTTGTGTGATCAAGAGAACAAAATGGCGGCTAATAATTTACTATCAAGTTCTTTCAAAATTCTGAGTTGGACATACAACGGCTTCAACTGTAGAGCGTTGCTTCCGATTAGCAAATTGATACTCATTCTCCCAGGATCGAACATTCTGATTGTGATCACAAACTAGACTTTCCATAATTGTTGAAAATTGTGAAAACCATGCTACTGGGAGAAACTTTACTGCAGTTTTTTGGGGACCGGAGTAATCCTAACAGTTTTCCAACTATTTGCAATGGTACCAGCAGATGGACAACGGTTGAAAATGCAAGCTATTTGTTCGGCAATCCATGGCGCACATACCCTAGGTCCCCTGTCTGCGCCAGGGGCTTAGAGCCAATCAAACATGATATCTTTACCTTGTTGAAAACTAGCAGTCGAATACCGAATATTAGATTCGCTGCGCGCGCTTTATTATTAACCTGATGGAAATCACGCATGTTTTTTGTGCAATATGTAGTCGTGTCTGTTTATTCTAGTGTCAGTCACAGTGAATGCTATAAACGTCTCAGTTTTGTACATATGAATCGCTTGTGGTGTCCGCACACCACTTTATTCTTAGCAGCATTTTTCTCGTTTGAAAACCTTAAAATATGTCTGACACCGTTTCCTTTTAATAATATCGATTGAATTCATTTCATTTCTATTTTAATGAAGTTTAACAGGCGTGTTATCACGTTCCTTGTCTGTCTTCGTATTTCTTATTTATTGAATCAGAATCAGCAATGACGGGTTCTTTGTTTAAATCGTTTTGTTCCTAGATGAACCCAACTGTTGTACTCGTGTATTTTCTGTGAAACATTTCTATTTACTAATAGAGAACTTCTGCTATCGATAATAAATCCTTCAATCGCTTTCTTTGAGATGAACGTATTTATTAGACGCGCTATTCTTCTCTAACTGCGCAACTATTCCGCCCGGCATACGAGACAAGATTTATAGCTCTGTAAAGAATACGGAATTGACATGTCTGTGATAAATAGGCATAACAAAAATGCGGCGAAAATATATTTAACTGACATCTATATCTTTATAAAGAGAAGATTTACGAGCAGTTGTTTCAAGGCATATTTTGTTTGAATCAACATTGATGCACCCGTTTTAAAATGACTTAACCACCACCATATCATTTTGTCTTACTAGCGCTTAATTTTGCTGCGGCATTCTCATCAGTTTCAAAATAATTGCGGATGAAACCGCTTGCACCTTTGCATTTTATCTAAATTTACCATATCGACGTTGTGTACGCAATTTTGTCGATGATTTCAAGGTTTCGTCTGTTAAGAAGAATAAATATTGATTAGTCACGTTGATCGATCACTTTTCAAGGCCGTCTGATGTAGTAGACGATCCCTGATTGACAAATACTCGTCGTTCCATGGAATGCATTGGTCAATTGTTTGCATTTTGGAATACCGAGCCTCGAGAAATTTTATCACAAATTGAGTTATTCATCATCATATCCAGGTATTTCATTATTTTCCTGAATCTACATGAAACGACAACGGGGAATATGGAGATAACTATTCACCCTTTGATCGAACTGGAAAGCTGATGACGCTATGTGAATGTCGATTTCCTGTGGACTCATTCGATTCATTGCCTTCAATTGCTTTTTTTCAACAATAAAGATCCCCGAGTAAACCGTAACCGATGCATCCCAGCAATTTTTGGTGTTCCTCTTTATAGTATATCTTCTGATATATGTCTAAGTTAGACACACACTGGTACCCTTTCCAACTTGGACAGCGAACCCTTATTACCCACTAGGCGAGTAGTGTGAGAACATTAGTCATTGACCATTAACGCATTACAGCACTTCCGAATAAACGTTAAAATTAATGAAAGCCATAAATTCACACTCTATAAAGAGGTCGAGAATGATAGCGCCTGAACAAAATATCGACAGTAAGAAGTAGCCATTAGAAATCGCTCACGCAGAACATGTTATATATCAGTCTGCTTAGACCGAAACCTATGTGATTAGGTACGAAGATTGCCAGGCGCGAAATTTGTTAAAACTTGATCGTTTGCAGGGAATTTGATTCACTAGCACGTCTAATTTAACTTGCCAAAGAAGAATCAAGATTTTATGGTGTAAAAAGCAATCGCTTTACATGTACTATTTAGATGACGGCTATAAAAATATAGAGGATGCATTCAAAATTCCATTGAGTTATTTGGTTTGTGTGGGGTCATATGGGGTCAAATTACAGGGCCGATAGTGGAGTGGTCTATGATATAAGCATCAAGTTTCGATTTGAAATCACGGATCGTGGTAGCGTTCAAAATTTTCTATGATAGTGAATTCCACAGAAAGCAAATACGCACAGAAAAGAAATGACGCTTACAATCGAGTCTTGAGTGCGGTACAACGAGGCAACTTGAATGTATTGTTAGGTTAAATGACTTCAAATCGCGGAGAGTGTGATTTCCCATCCGCAGTATTTTATATATTGTGATCATGTCACTCCTAACTCTCCTTTGTAAAATCGGTCAATTCCAGCATGGCCATTCGCTCTTGGTCTACTTTCCCGTGTGACGTTGCATAGCAGATCAATTCGTTTGTCTAATGCTTTATTGCGATTTGTTTATGGATCATGCACGGGTAAACGAACACATTGACTTTTGACCACTGAAATGTGACTTTTTTTTATGAGACCAACCCAAAATATTCATATATCCGATAGCTCGTCGAGTTATTTAATCCTATAAATTCGTCAAAACGTGCATAACTTTGGCATCAGTACCGTTGCTCCGGGTCTACAACTTGGTTGTCAGCCAGCTTCTAATGGGTGCATCATAGTGAAGTCATTTGCTTTCATTTGCTTGCACTGTTCAATGACTTAACAGCCATTAAAATCTGTCCAATTAAGATGTGCAAATTCTGACTTACATCAGATTTCACATCATTTTGTTGCCTGGTTATATTCATTTGTTATTTTTCAGAGTAGTATTGAATAAATTATGCCTAACGCATAAGCAGGTTGTCTCGGGTACAGATGTCTTCCAAATTACTGACTCAAATTCGAGGAGCTAATTTAAATTACGTGTCTCAATTCCATGCTTGAAGCTCATTTCTTGCGAATATTTATGGGAATACACTGAAGCTTACCTTAAACGCTTGCGTTCACCAAAAATACCAAGTTTAAACTATAAACTTTTCCCAACTTTCTAACCATCAATATGCCATAAACTGTTGAAAATTTTGTAAGAATTATCTGAGTGAAACTTCATATATTTTCTCATTCGGTGTATGGGATTCTCCTGTCGCAAGCTACGCTTGCCAAAATGATAAATTAATTTTTGCAGAATAGCGGTATGACATTGGATCGGTTCCAAGTTTTAAACTTTTTTGCTACTCCCACCCCGTCATAAATAAATGCCAGTTGATTAATTCAAGTTTAGCGTGTAATACAAATAATTTGAGCAAATAAAATGTTGCGAAAATATGACCTAGCTAAATTCAGGAACCATAGCGTGACTGATCTTCCAAAATTCTTAATTTGGCCAGAAGGTTTTCGTGTAGCAAATGATTCATGGAAGAACTACTTTTATTATCAGATACGTTTATCACGATTTTGGGGATGGTAGAGTTGTTATTATACCTGGTAATTAGGAAGAAAGTAATAGTGTAAGGACGGATATTCCATACAGAAACTTTCAACAAGTTCCATACAGCAAATTGTGTTACAAACTATTTGGTCGAAGACAGCCTCAAAAAATGAGTCTGCGCTTTACTACCGTTTTAATTAAGTTTGAAACAAATCTAAAATCCTTTTTCATACAAGAAAACATTGGGGTTTAGGCAGCGTTTCGTTGTTTTTAAAATCTAGACTAATTCAAACGATATACCGAGGAAATCTTGGACGAGTTACTTGATTCTGGGTTAGAAATCATGTGAGATCGTCTATCTGGAGCTAGCTATCCTTGTCAACGTTGCATACTGAATAATTCAAGGACGCGCTGTTCGCATGTTATTAATCAAACTCTTGTTCTGTGTTTGTTACACACAATAAACATACAATCTACTACAGCATTAGGCACAAACACAGCGGCTGTTAAAGTAAAACTAGTAGATGGAATCCAAGTTAACTAAACTTCTTGCCCTTCGGCCGATACCGTCACTCAGTTCACTAACGTTAACTATCAATAATTTAATATGATTTAATGACACCCATTTACTAACCCCATAGTGCTTACCGACCGTGAATTACATACCCATCATTCGCTAGCATGTTTGAATATGATTTGATTTTATCTAATAGACAGGCTCCTAGTTTGTGATGTATATACTCCGTTATTGCTCTGCAGTGTGATGAGCGTCTGATTGAGCTGCTAAAGGTGATATCACTCCCTTGTAAGACAGCGCTCCACCCTCATAATCACGACGATATAATGCAGTTTTCCGGTACATAGTTTGAACGAAAAGGGTATGTTGGAGATTCAAGTTAATTCACGGAGAAGAAATTTGTAATAAATCGGTTTGCGCAATTTTTTATTAATCTTCCATTTGCGTCACAGAAGCTTCGTCAGACTAAGGGTGCCAGTATGAAGAGCGATCTGACTTAAATGATTTAATGGAACCCATCAGTATATATGTATAATACTTATGATGTGAAAAGAGAACGGCAAAATAAGAACTACAGACTATTGTAAACCAATCAACAAGGATGGGTTTTTCGACACACCTCCCTGTATCCCACAGTACAAAGGCGGTTGCGAAATCACTCATCTACAATGTTGAACACTTATTTAGATGTTAAACCGTTGCGCCAATAACATAATATAATATAATAATATTGGAAGCTACTATAACATAAAAGCATGGTTCAATTTCATGAAATCCGCGTTTGGACACTATCATCTAGATGGTTTCCAGGAGAGTCTACTTCGGTGTTGAGCAATATCAGCACAGACATGTTAAGGACATTGTTGTTGTTAATTGATTTTCCAATAAAAAGTACGCGCGTTATAATTTTTGCCACGTGTGAGTAAACACTTTAGCCAATTGTTGTTCACATGTGTTGTGGATTTCGTGGGTAAACGTTATCTCAAACCCGTCTTTACTGACACCTGAGATCAACTGCTCAACAGTGACGAAACGATATGTCTGGCCTGTGTTTTTTGGCAGAAGTGTATCGTCATACGATATCGAGCATTTACGCATTTTCAAGTTTCACCTTGAACCTCTTGAAAATCGTCTACCAAACTGATTGAATTTTTACGAGCGAACGTTTCAATAATAACTTTGATTACATTTCGGTCGACATTCGTGGAAGTGAAACTCTCCCCTGTATCGGTTTTCATAAACCGTAAACATTTTCGAATTTGCTGATCTAGTTTTATTTTGAATGTGAATGTGACAAAGCAACTGTGAGATTAGCTATTTTCGAGGCGGGTTTATTAGGAATCATTTCGCTCACGCACTGAAATTTTTCATTTCATATACCGTGTATACAACATTTAAAACATCACTGAAAACTTTCGAAGAACATTGGATGAACTTGACATACAATGGGTTCGTTTAATTATAATCTGTTTTTAGTTGCTTATGATTGTCTGTAAATTTCAAACAATTTTGTTGCCTTAAATTAACAACACATCAGAATGGGTATTCTAATCTTTCCGCAGAGCGATTTATGTCATGAGGCTGACGCCAACACTGTGATTTATTCCTCGAGGTAGCCCAAATACTCATTAGTACGCGATAAATAGACATGGTTTATTATTATATTAATCTTGCATGATCATATTTCAAATCGCTGCGATTACTATGCTTTTCACGAAACACGTCAGATCAACTCAAATAACGTTCGATTAATCAATCTCTAAAGTACAATAAACATGATCTCCTAGACATTGTAAGCGATTATTCTTTGTTTGGTTGTCATTCAACGACAGCTAGATTGGTTTTAATGAAAGTAGTCTGATCGATGGCATAGCGCAATCGATATGAATAAATAATAAAATTATAACGAAGAACGGATAAGAATATCCTTTGTTATGTTAAGCATAATTCATACTGTTTACTTTAACTCTTTGTTGGTCCAATGCACATCACAGCCTGTTTCGTTTGCGTAAGACGATAGTATAATGACAAACCGGTGTGAATTTTCTCAGATCGAAAGAGGAGAAGTGCTTACAGATGAGCAATAAAATCATTTTTTTCACCTGATGGGCAAAGTACGTTTTAACGTGATATTTTGAACAAATAATCCAGAGAATTGGTTTGAATTTCGGGCAGAATATTCGATTGTGTAAACTTTGAATTATGAATGCGAGATTTTATCAATAATCGCGAGAAATATCCATCACTGGCAATATTGGTGCACTAATATTTGTTGAAATAAAATCGATTCACTACTCTTGATCAAACAACCGAATTATTTCTTCAGCATCGATTTGTTTGATATTTACGGAATCGAATCGATGATGTGATTGTTTGGGAATGGAATTTCATGCTCTCTATATTCAAGATTCTATCATAATTTTAATAAACTATCGTAATGTGTACAGGCACTATTGTTCTTTATGCATCGCCCACAAATGCACAGATTTATGATAACGTGCTTTGATCTTTATTTGATCAATTTTTTCCATGAAAATGCATGTAAATGAAGATGATCTTATTCGGAACAGAAACTGGATTAGCAACGTACCTGTTACTAAAATATTGTGAGCAATCAACCCATTTGGTTTGTTCCATAGTTAGATAAAAAATTTCCTGCAAAATTAAACTGCATCTCAACAATGAATAATACATACGCTTTCCTGTGCATTTATGCGCTTGTTTGAAATTCGTTTCAGTCTATTCACACGCTGTCATGAACTTGCCCTTCTAATAACACGCTCCCATATGAACTGTCGTCGAAACTTTTGTCTCATTCGGGGTATTTTGTGGAAATCTTTACAATCAGTAATTGTGTTAAAACCGAATTAACCTCTGAGCTTATTTTCTCCACCAGATGACGGCGAATAGCCAGAAACCGGTTGTGGTGCGAAAGGGATGGGGATGTGAGCAACTCTTTACGAATGAAACTATATTCAAACAAAACTGGTGTCACAAGTTTACTGAAAACCGATTTACCAAAACTTACGTTTTCAACCAAAATTTCCCCAACCTAATTCCCACCTTCCTTTTAACCGATTGGATTTAAATTTGAACGTGCAATTTATTGCAATTTCATACCTATATATCCTAATGTACTGCACAGCTATTTGTTTATTCTACGCGGACTTCCGAAACCTCATTAAATAGATCGTAATGATAAATGATTTATGTGGTGAAGAGGATTGCTATGTGAATTAATCTTCAGATTCTGAAACTTAACTCCGGAGCGGTTTTGGGGATAGGCTTTCAATTCCAAAAATGCTCGCGCGTCTCATACAGCCTCTGACAACTAAGTCCAGCTCCTAGCCTGCATGCGTGGTCCTGTATGACCCGGCGAAACTGCTTCCACTGACATAAGAAAGGGCGAAGGCGCTTCAAAACCAGCCCGGCTCAGGCAGGTGGAGCTCGTAAGTCCATGAAGGCGGTCCACTTAGGAAACGTAAAATCCTAATCTCAAGCCTACACTGCATTGTGGCTACATCTAATCATGGAAAAGGTTTCAGGAGTCAACGTCGAAGAAAACTCCGGAGCTGGAGTTTTTTAATCGTTCTAAAGTTGTATTCAACTTCGTCCTGCCAACTCCTGCCACGTTATCGTTGTCCAAACGTATCATCTTAGCTGTCCCTTTGGTTCCAGTGGTGCTATGGAAGGGGTGCACATGCTGCATGGACAACAGCTGTTCTCCATATTGAACTGCCCTGGCGTACATCACAACGCACCAATGGAGAGAACACTCCATTCCGCTTCTGCTGAAAATAAAACGGGAAGCAGCAAATACCGGTTAAAAGCTATGGCTCGACTGGCGTAGAGCTCGGCGCCTGGGGCTGCTTCCGACGGTGGGAGAGACTTTCAGGTCTCATTGGACGGCTACGACCCAGTCAATAAGGTGCCGTCTAGCCATCGTTTGCTATCCTCATTAGGTGCATTGGGTTAAGGAATCAACCGACAAGCAGACTATTTTTTCGCACCAGCGAAACGAATTACTGAACAACCAAGGTCGGCTATGAAACTGGGAACCCGGAACGTCCGGTCCATGCTCCCATGATTACATGAAAACGTTTCGAATATCAGATACGTAAGAAAATCATCTGTGATTAAAAATCAGCTAAATTGGCTGAAGGTCGGCATGGCTGCCCGCAAGAGACGCATTACCAGACACTGGTAAACTAACAGATAGAAATTACAATTTTTTGGAAAGTAAGGGGTTCTGATGAGCCTAGACTGTATGGAGTTGGTTTCGCCGTACGAAACAGCTTACTAAAATTAGCAGAACCCAGCAGCAGCGGGAGCAAACTGATTTGGACTTTAAATCTGGAGTGCATTACTAGTACCATTATGTTGGTGAACGTTTATGCCCCTACGTTCTCTGTGACGCCTGGTGAAAAAGACGCTTTTAACATAACCTCACAAAAGTCCTCAAAAGGTGCCACTAATAACTGTGTAGTGGTATTGGGTGATTTCAATACCAGAGTTGTTGTAGATTACGAGTCTTGGTAAAACTGTCTCGGAAGGTTCGGTGTAGGTAAAACCAATGAAAATGGACAACGCCTATTAGAATTGTGCACACAGTTCGGTCTTTGTGTCAGTAACACGTTCTTTCAAACAAAACCACAGCACAAGGTCTCTTGGAGACATCCTCGCTCTAAGCATTGGCATCGGCTTGATCTTATTCTTGTTAAGCTCACTAACATAGGAACCGTACTCCTCATCATATTATAACAAAGTGCAAACTGCGAGACTGATCATTCGCTGGTTTGTGAAAAAATGAAGTTTCCCCATGCGAGATTTCACCGATCCAAATCGTCTGCTAAACCAAGGATAGACGTCACTTTCCTATGCGAAATTAATCTATCTGTCCGATTTGCAAAAGCCTTTACAGCCGAGTTCAACAAGACAGCCGCACTCCAACTGGCTTCGGAAAACTAGGAATCGCTAAAGAAGCTCCATATGCCGGGTCACATTTTGCACTTACGGTCCACAGAAAGCTCGAATGAGCGACTGGTTCGAAGCAAAAGCTTCTGAGATGACTACTGTGCTGGATGAGAAACGGTCAAAATTCTTGAAGTTCAAAGATATGCCAAATAATGAAAACTTACGTCTTCTAAGAGCAGCTAGAAATAAGATCCGAAAGACTGCAAAACGATGTGAAAATGACTATCGGATTGAAATTAGCCTCATTATATAAAAAGATGCGGATACTGGAAATTTTCACGGTATGTATGATGGGATCAAGAGAGCCATTGGTCCAAACAGACTTAAAACGGCTCCCATTTAGTCTGTATCTGGTAACCCGATTGTGGACAAAACTCAGCAGATGGAAAGATGGGTAGAGCACTTCTCCTCTCTCTACTCTAGGCACAGTATGCTTTTACCGCATGTAATTGAAAATGTTGTGCGGTTACTAATCATTGAACATTTAGATACTCCCCCTACGCTTGATGAGCTCAATAGGGCAATCGACACCTTAGCGACTGGGAATGCACTTGTGACGACGGAATTCCACCTAAGCTCATAAAATGCTGTAGAACAGCATTATTACAGCCTCTTCGACATTTGCTTCTTCAGTGCTGGCAAAAGGAGTGTGTCTCACAAGAGATGCCGCCGGCGTGCAACTGACACCCAACGACCGAGTTCTGCCTAGTGTTGTGAGTTCTACGGGAGAGATTGTTCCTCCCTAATCCGACTGTTTAGTCATTCGAAAAGCTGTGTAACTTGAAAATTCATGCGGTTGTGATATACATCCACCGTCGATATCGAACTTAGGAGGCCAACAAGTTTTAAATTATCTAGGATGGTTTCTTCTATCAACAAAATGGCTCAATTTATCGTGTTTATGATTTAAAGAAAAGCGTTTGTAGTACTGCCAAATAATGGTTAATTTTTCAGCCTTTGCGTTAGATTTTAAGAAGGAATATTTTAGAGTTATGGAAATAAGTCTTTGTGGATCAAATATTATTCAAATACAAAGTCTGCACATCAAGCACATGCAAATTATATGTATTTTCATGCGCAACTTCCAGTACTTTAATGTCAAATATACCATAATCCTTTACATACGGCGTATTGTAGCATTTCATCAAACCTCAAGTAATTCACAGCCTCCCATAGGCATCCGCTCCCAATCTTTCACATTTATGGCATGTACGGGGATGTGAGCAACACGTCACTTTGAGTTCCAACTTAATATTGCTAAACATTTGGGGTGATCAATGAAATTGAACGTTCAGTTGCTATGCTTTTGAATGTATGAACATCTATATAACATGTTAAACATCCTCTATCACGAGATTCTCTTATAATCTACATACGTTGTTTGTAGGAACCTGTTCCTTGATATCCTAATTCTTCAATATATATATATATATTGGTTTATGAATATTGAGAACAAAGGTTCTAACCATTCAAATGATTTGAGCAAACAACCAATCAGATTGCTGAATAAGATCACCAATCATATAATAGCACATTTCAAATTTATTTTCAAATATTTTAAGTTGGATTATAGTTGTCTCAGATCAAAACCAAACTGCCATCGCAGATGATAAGGTGGGTGAATGTTGAAGAATTTACAATTTCGTTTAAACGCCCTCTATTTTGATAGCATTCAAGTTGTTGTAAAGCTTATATAACATCCTGTAAATCATCAATCTATTGTAAGGAAGTCAAAATTTTTGTTAATTGCATTGTTTAAGTCTTAGCGCTCTTAATTTTTATCAGCCGTTAACAAAATGATCTAAACTTTTAGGCGACTTCATAAAATAATTGTCTTAGTTGGTGTCATCCGTTCAGCACAATTTTATCGGAAAGAATAATCTCGCGCGTATAATTGATTTCTCACTGTGAGGAATATTACTACACGCAACACTATTCATTTTGCTTTGCGATTAGTTTTGTCGAGAACAACAATAACTTTCCGCAGCAAAGCAATCCGATCTCTACAAACAATCTATCGTTGGTCGAAGCTAGACTTTCAATATCCTTGTTAACGTTACTGGCAGGAATTTTCCGAATATTCTTTGGATGATTCCTAACAATCTGCTGTCATGTATGTTATTATTCTGACAGTAAATTGCGTTTTCCGACTTTCTTTTAATTAATAATCGATATGAAAAGATATCCATGTTCTTGACAAAATCAATCAACTAAAAGTTTAGTGATATATGTTTATATACACAAACATATATTTACATACATATATTATTATTACTATTATTTACCTATACATATTAAAAAATCATCATGAAAAAAGTATGGTGAAATAAAGTCTTTTTCAGGATATATATATATATATATATATATATATATATATATATATTAAATGGTCGTTGCTGACGAATTTGATTTAAGTAATCGATGCTTCGGAAGAAGTTTTGCTGATGATGTCATCTAGCTTGATGACGAAACGTCCAACAACAACTACGCAAGCTCGGCGAACACAAGTTAAACACCATCCACACCATGAGCATAGAATATTTTCCTCTATTACTGAACCAATGCTATATGATTTTCCTGGAGGTTTCTGTAGTTTTTGAATTAAACTATTCAGCAATTCGTTTTTTCGGAATCGTATTTGCCTATCGAATTGAAGTATTAAACATTTCAATCAAGCATTCTCTCCATCACAGACTCACGGGACTCCCTCTCAAGAAAGCGGCTGGTGGCCCTTCTGTAATTAATAAGTCTAAATGCTGAAACAAAAATGAGGCTATCTACATTCCAAAAAAATTTATACTTCAACCCACAGTTTCATGTTTACATACTTGATAGCTAATGTCCAGTATATGTTCCAAGCCGGTGGCAAGTCGATCTGCTTAAAAAAATAAGCTTACTAGAAGACTTAAGCAAAGTACTTCATGCTGCCTTTTAGAAGGTTTTCATATCGGAGGCCCTATATCCTATTTGCATTCAGATAACTTTTCCAAAAGAAACTGCTGGTTGAACAATTACACTCGAATTTATCTAGTTGAAATTGTAAATATTTTTATGTGTAATTTGTACGGAATTTGTTGTTTTTTAACATTAGTCTGAAGCTGAAATTACGAAAATGTTCGAATAATGCGTTATCCTTCTTCAAATAACATGGTAAACAATCTCGTTATTTACTATGCGATAACGATAATTGCACGTGGCAATATTCTCTTCATATAAACACTTAACCTGAATGTAAACAACACCGCTGCCTAATTAGGGTGAATGCATTCGAAATAAAAATTTAGGTCAACGATATCAATAGCAGGTGTGACCTCAGAAATCGATCGAGCGATGATCGATTTATGTGAACATGAACACGGGATGCTGAGATGCTCGATTGCATTTTTATTCGCTCAAACTCTCTTATTCAAATTACTTATTTCATGCACCCTTCCCTTTACATAACCCGGGGAAAACATCATTATTTCTCCTTTTTAGAACTCATCAACGGTCAGTCATGCTGCTCAAAATGTTGATGGTTTTCTGCTTGATTGTGTCGACGTGTGTAGCGAGACCCCCAGAGGATTATCCCTCGGACGATCTCTCGGATTACGGGGAATATCGAAATTACTGGAGGGATTCATATCCAATACAGAAACGTTTTCAATTTCTGAGGCTCGGTAAACGTAGTCCCACTCGAAACAGGGGAATGGTAAATTTCGATTGCGAGCTATTATTGTCTATTTGTTTATTTCATCATGCCCTTGAAAATAATACTTCTCGTCTACAGACGCGTATTTTATTTGCACCTGAATTACAACAATCGAGCATCGTCAAGATACGTAATGATGTTTGAATCATCTTTGAAAGATCCACACGTTTAGGATTCTATAATTGTAAACAAAAAATCTTATAATGCGAGCAAAAATGCTCATTTGCGTGCATTTCCATCACACACACACACACCACCGCCAAGACTGTAAGCATTTACAAAAATTTATATCCAAGTATTGGATTTTTAAAACGAAAATACATTTATAACAAAATGTATAGTGGTAGCCAGTTTGTTATTTGACTGATAAAAATTATCAGACACTATTTAATAATTCAATACAAAAATAACTATATATATATAATGCTATTTCAAATTAATTATTAACTGTTTTTTAAACATCGATTTAAACTGGAATTTTAAATACTCTCAAGTAAAACCTTTCCTGATTAAATGAGCCTAGATTTTTTGTAGGCAAATATGATTCGATATTGAAAGCATCGTCCAATAGGAGTCGTAAAACGAACAAAATGTGAGTGCGTATCAAGCTTTGATAGGCTAATAAATGACCACTAGCTTTTTAATACCTATTCCCCCGGGCCTTATAACAACAGTTATTAATATGAAGTATAGACAAATACAAGCCTACTGGAAGTTTACGGTTCCGCTGTAAAAGAAATAAAATAGTGAGCTAGTGTTTTTTATAGCTGATCGTTAATTGTCAGTCTAACAGTGATCGATATCTGTTATCTAGCGTAATGAGAGAACATGCATTGATGACGTCACTTGAGTGGTTTGAATGCAATCCTATAACGTATACGGTCGAAAATGTCCTTGATAATGTTTTTGAATGAAATGCCAGTATCAAATACCTAAATCTGTTGGCACCTTGCGTTTGAAAAATATTTTTTAAAATGAGATTTTTCGGAAATTAGAAGCAGACGTTTAAACATTGTATTCACAAGGATTTAAAATATTTCGAGAAATATCATTAAATATAACGATTTTGAGGACACCAAAAATATCGACATTTTCGAACTGAAACTACTCTCGCACACGTGAAGCACGAAAATGTCTAAGGACCTGCAACAAATTCAATTTTGGACAGCATCATTTTTTTGCGAAGTACAAATCCACCAAAGGATGACTTCGTTGTGTGAAGTATAATACAAAATCGGCAATTAAAGAGTTTTTTAAATAGAAAATTACGATGAACACATGCTAATAAGGTTCAATTTCAGCGTTGGTGAATGTGGATCTATTCGGACGTTGTTGAGTTGAGTTACGTGACAAGAACATAAAATCAGTCGCGTTGAATTCCATTTTTTATCCCTTAGATTTTCGAATCCCATATAAAAATTTGCTTTCTGCATCAGATCAAATAATGTTAACTTGTAGTAACGTAACAATTTGCTTATTATTAAAATGCATAATTTGATGTCTGACTATCTAAGATGTTCTTAACAGAGGCAGTGGTCTGGTTGGAAGCGATTTCAATTTTGGGCGTAGGAGATACTATACTTATGGAAATTTATTTCTGATCGAAATCACTGCAATAAAAAACAAATATGGGCAATGTTGCTACATTCTTACAGATAAAATGTGGTGCAATACTACACCATTTACGCGAAGTTGTCTATTGATAGGACGACAATCATTAACTTCAAATCGTTTCCATGTCCTCCATCGTTCTCAATCTAACATTAGGAAATTTACTGTCAATACTTTTATTTGTTTTCAGGGATCCTACGAGTAAAGTATGTGAAAACTGGCACACATGGCGAGCTGTTATCACTTCATTCGATAATAAAATCTTCTCGATAAATTTCCTTGTCTTATTTACTGAAAACACCACTGAATTGACATTCTGCTTTAATTGATGTTAAAAATTCAGAAGTGATATGCATTCATACCGGAAAGAACTTCGTATGCAATCAGTCAGAACAGACAAAATTAGCAAAAATCAATGAGCCTAAGCATGATCCAATCTGCACTTTATGGTTTGTTATATCGACAAAATTTGGTATGAGTATTGGTCAACGGATCTCATCAGCAATGAACAATATGCATATTAAGCACTGCAAAAACAAGTCTCCTAAATAAGAATGTATTAAGCCAGCATTAAGGTTGCGCTACGTTGACAACTCAATTGTTAGCACAAGGCGAGAATAGTGAGAAGCCTTCTTCAACTATTTAAATAATCTCGGCCCACGTATTATGGTAACGAAGAAAATAGAATCTTGCACAAGCACTCTTCCATTATCGAACTCTTTTCGGCAGAAAATTTTTACGAGAAGATACAAATTTCAGTCCATTGGAAACATTCGGCATAGGTGCTGTCTTGCGATACACCTCCGCTCATCCGAGACAGGTCTTCGCGTGCATAGCGTCTTCCGTTTTAAATAAGATGAAACACCTGTGCAACGACGACAAAGAACGAAAACAAGCTCATCGTGAAGTGAGACAACGGCATATTGGCCACAGTTCTCGGAAAAGTTTTATAATATGTCAATTGATGAGAAACTACGAAATAATAGAACAGTTGTTGAGATAAGGTTTTTATATCGTATGTTAAATGCACATCAAAGCGATAAATAGAATCTGGAACCAGGTTCATGACGGTATACGTTCATTATCCTTGATAAGTTTGCTCGCGAGACTCTTTCAAATTTACCAAGAAAGATGCCTAATTATCTGCTAATTTACCTATAAACATTCCGATATTAAACTGTGCTCTCCAGCTTTCATGCTAATTCATACTTTAAGCTCGTTTCCACGGAATATCATGCAAAGCTTCTATTCACAATCGAAATTTCCTAGAATGTTCTTGTGTTAAATATGATATCATTCACAGCCTCGAAGGCTGACACGGTGTCAATATATTTCTGCAATTTCTCACAATCTTCAAATGAACTAATCGACGTCCAAAATAGAACCATTTGTGTTGTTGATTTTGGGTAAATCGCATATGTCATTAATGTAATTGAAATCAAATTGAACCATTTTTAATCTTAGTTTGCGTCAATTTGTAAATGAAATCAATTCTTTGTTAATTAACTTGAACACGTTTTTACTTTTTATGCTAGTTCGACAGATAAATTTGATGTTTTAGAGTAGGCAGTAGGCTTAAGCAAATGAATGTATTGCAAGCCAGTTGTAGCAGCTCATCATTAGTCGTCGCATGATAAGCCTTTAGATAATTCGAACGCAAATATTGTGTTTCAAAGCACTGGCAATATTCAAAACACATCGATAAAGGATATGACTAGTTTCAGAATGCTCACATCCACTGCACTTACACAACGCACACGTTTTTTGGCTCTTTGTCATCATTAGGTGAAGACAGTAAGATCAGATTCAGTGAGTCATGACACTGTGGAAAAGTACTAAACAACGATTGAGTATCAATTTCAAAATAGGTGTACTACTTTGCGTTTATAAGTGCCTCAAGCGCTTCGCCAGAAATCAATTTGTGATCCTACATTAGAAGATGGTGGTTCTTCGTAAGTATTCAACTGTGGCATACAAGTATAACTTTGTTTCTGATGAACTAACTTTATTCACCGTTATTTTCTGAAGAAACGACGCTCAAATTAGTTTTGAGCTGATTGATTTTCGAAACTTACAAGCAAGTGCTTGAAAACCTATTTCCTATCGGTCAACGCGTAATACGACTTATTCATATTCATAGAAATATTCGCAATACGGTTAAAACAAGATATGCTTTTCAAGACCCACAAAAATGTACATCGGATGGTAAACAATTATCTTAAAATATTGCTACTGATAGTTATCAAACGCATAAACATATTTGTCCATATCGGCGTTTAGTGACATTTTAAAAGCATCAACGGTTTCCGATTGTACCACGTGAGTATGTGAACTGTTTCACAATTACATATTGTGGACAACAAAAACGTATTTGATGAATTTCAACGCTATTGATGCACTTTAAACGGGTAACCAGTCCTTTGTGTGTTATGAGAGAGATGTAACCGGAGTCTGCAAGGATGAGTTGTTTGAGTAAGTTTATGAAAATTTGTCGTTTCTATTGAGCTGATTGTAGTTTTGATTTTCGATGCAGGTTCCATATGAATTGAAATTGGAACAGCCCTGTAAAATATTCCGCTCCATACTAGCAACAAACAGTGACGACAGTTCCAATCGGTCAGATAAGAATATAAAAATTACATAATCAATTTTTTAATTGATGACAATTTGTAATTTGCCATTTGTACACAGGTTTTATCAAATGAGGTCTGTTCAAATGCATAACAGTTACTGGGACTAATTTTTTAATATGCAAAGTAGGGACTCAACACCAATTTCCAGAATAAAATCTATATGTCGGTCAAGTAAGCAAAGAAATATTAGGCTCGGTTTGACGCGTCAGTGAGTATCAGGCTCTGGACTAAAATCATCGCTAATTATTCAAGTTACAGCAGACTTGATGACAAAATATTGAGCATAAAATGGCTGATAATTACATAATAAAATCGAAGTTTACAAGACTTCAGTTACAGTTCAACGGAGGGAGTAACTATTCCAACAACAATGTATTTGGAAGAAAGGTATTTGTAAGATGAGCTTGTGACATGCATTCTCTGACTGTGTGGCACTTTGCCTGGATCAGGCTTGTGCTTTCATACCATACCATACCATATAGAGATTCGAACACATTTTAAATTAACAGAACAAGCGTCATCCTTTAAAAAAGCATTCCAAAATGTTTAACGATTTAACTTAGGGTTTCTAGAATTTTGCAGCACCGAAATTGGCTAAATCGGTGAGACAGTCATGTATTTGTTCTACAATAGACTTGACGCTTTCCTAAACATAAGTATTCTTCTTGTAATTCTGGACATTAAGAAGTTTTTGGACGTCACCGTTAGATGTTAGCCATTGTAGTACATCGGAAGCGCGTGACAATTTCATATTTCCCATGACTATGCAATCCGATCTGCTAGTAACAATCGCCCTCAAATTTAATAGCGATGAATATTACTTTTTACTTCGGTTTCGGTGTGCTCTACGATCAGCTGCTGTTTGTCCCCAGTTCGACGATGACGTTTCATATTATGCTTCCGAAAATGCGGTCAAATGCATCTTCTTCCCAATTCGTAAAGTCGATTTTCATATCTTTCAAATCCCGTTCAATAAGGCGTTTGTTCCACAAGTGCGGCTTACTCAAATGTTGATTACTCATGTAGTAAAGCTTTAGAACTTGCTCTAGAGCACTAGTGCCACGTGTTAAAACAGGTTCTAAAGCAATGACCATGATTTAAATCTGATTAGGAAAACGACAGTGGTGCGATAATTTCTCGGTAGTTATCATTCATCTTATCCGTTTTTAACAAGAACTTATCCCACTAGTAATGACAAACTGAAGTATATGTTACAAATGGGAACTCTTTGCATGTGCCAGATCAATCCCAGATGAAACTTTTGTTACATGAATGAACAAAACTTGCAACCTGATACATCTTATACCAAGCAATCAACAATGCTTGACTGCTAAACAAGCGAATAAGCTAAACTTGTGAAATTTTGTTCCATTTTTCAGAATAAACAGAGCACTTATTTAAGTAGAAATTTTTGTAGCATTGCATGAGCAAGTAAAGACATCAGATGTTAACATTTTAAATCGCTCTTCGAAACAATTTAATGGTTTATCCTCAAAGGAAATTTGAGCGCAAAAACGGATATAATGCAATTTTCGGATTTATGTTTGATTCACATTCCAGTCGCCATGAGGTTACGCAGTTGGGAAATGTAGATTTCTCAGTCCGCGCCACTGTACATTGGTCCGCATTTCCATTCAGAGGGAAAAATCTTTTAGAAATCGCTGCAACCATTCCATCAGCAAATTTAGTGCGGTGCTTTAGTGGTCTCGCTTCAGATGCGAACGACAGTATCCGCTCTTCCAGTGTTCGTAAATCTTTAAATCGTTGTAGATTATGCGTCAAATTATGTTTTCAATTGGAGCACATTGTACTAATTGTTATCACGTATTGTAGTAAATGTATAAAGGTTCATTGTTATTTTAATTCTTTTATCACAACTGAGATCCAAATAGATGTCGACTTTCTGAATACAATTCCCTGTAAAGTAGAATAGAATTGTTTTCAAAGGCTTGCTAAACCTATTGACAGTAAACAGCCAGAAACCGTTTGTGGCGTGTAATTAAAAGAGAATGTGAACACAACTTTACATTCATTAATCTTAAGCGTCTTGAGAGATTGACTCGGAGACACTTTGTGATCCCGTGTTTGAACATCGTGGTTCTTTGCAAGAACTCTATAAAAAGTGACATTCAATTATATCTCTGTCTACGATAGATTTCAATTCCAACAGATATAGGCTGGTAACTCAGGCGACACTGTCAAAATGAGGCAAACTTATTTTGTGGTCAGCATTTGAAAGCACTTCCGTATTTATTATTTTGTCATCCGACTAATTTTCAAAGTCTTTAAATACTCCGTAAATATAATCGATTTAGCATGCGTTGTCGTGGAAGTCAGGTCAATGCTTCGCCGCCATGAAATAAGGCAATAAATAAATAAATAAATAGATAGATAAATAAATAAATAAATAAGGCAATAAATAAACACACACTGTACACAATCAATGTTGTCTGCACACTCGGTTTGAGGTTGCCGTGACACTGGAGTTGAAACGTAAAAAAGATTACACATTCCCTTCAAACCCGCTTATTGATTTTGGATTCCAAGGCTCATAGTTATAGCGACATGCATTCGACACTTCATGTCTCAAATATAGTGATTTGACTGAGTCCAATGTTCAAATATCTTAGTCGGGTTCATGCTCATCACAATGTGGTCTTCCAAACAGAAAATTTAATTAGCAATTGGCGCACTTTTATCGCAAAGTAGCAAATCCCGTTACCCGATTTGTGTTAACAAACGTTTCGCATAAAAGCATCGAAATTATGGGCGAAGGTTATAATGCGTTCTTTGGAAACTGTAATTAAATACCGAAGGGAAATTGTCAAGAGCACATACTATTTACCGTTTTTTGTAATTTCCCAAGCTTCTGATTACCAATCCTTCATGCCAGAGTGAAGTTTTAACAAATTGCGAGCCCTCCTATGGGTACAAGTATTTTGAAAAGCCGGTCTCGGCAATTTCTTGTAAAGCGAAATAAACATCACAATGTGTAATGCACAAAGAGCAGCAATTTCTGTTGCGACTGCAGTTAGAGCACCATAATGTGGCAAACATTCTCTCTAAAGGCTACATACATTCTCTGTATAAAGCCTGATGGCATTAATTTTAGATGAAATTGTTTAGTAATGGCACTCTGAGTGATTTTGAAATGATTATGACAGTCAAATTTATCAATGGTATTTCAAATAGCTTAGAAATATTTATATCATGCATAATTTTCAGATCAAAATTCACTTGGAAAAAGATGTGAATTGATTCGAGTTCATATGCCTCAATCTGGACGGAATTCCGTCACGCACACGCCAAAATCAGTTTCGCGTTTTTTGCAACCATCAGCTTGAGGTTCTGCGATCACGCACGGTGCGACTTGAAGCAGTAGACTGATTGCCGACATAAGCGGAGATTGCAAGCCATTGTTCAATTACATCCGTTATGGACAGACTGTTTGAGATAGACATAAATTTAAGATTTATTATCCCTCTATTCTATTGAAGCCAATCACATTATGGTATGCTTAAACCTAATTGCACGTTATTACGAAATATTCAATTGAAGCCTGGGCACCTTGGGTACGAAAGAATGTCAAACTTGTAGACGTCATCCTTCTTTGTGCACGAAGTTAGACGCTTGTCACTGTAATTTGACTTACCACCAGTGAATTCCGGAGCCCAAACTGCAAGGTGATGCACACGGTTGGTACACACATTGACAAATAGAAACTGAAACTTGAATTCGCCAGCCGATTCATTTAGGAAACCCTGACAGCGGGTTGGAACATGCAAATATTCAATGGCTTTGGCCACACATCATGCTCGACTGAATTGCTGTGGTATATTTGACATTTGCGATCTGCTTAAATTGTTATTTTTTTATGAAAATTAAGTCATCCAATCGACAGGCAGTTTAATTTTACATCGAAGCTGAATTCTATCTTCAAAGCTTGCGTTTTAGATGATTTATATATAGTCTGGTGGTGTTATTTGTTATGTTGATCGATTTTTCTACTGGAACACTTCGATTTTCTGCTATTCTAAAACCTTATTTGTTATGTACTAGGGCTTGTTCATTAATATCATTTCATAATCAAACTCTGAAGATATAAAATCTTTTGAATGGTACTAAAACATCGTTGTATAATTTTCTGTAATCTAGCTAATCGCCTTATAAATAAACGCACGCATTGTTTATGATAAAGCAGTCAAAGGATTTAATAGAACTCTATAGCATATACTTCGATGCTGTAGGTTATAGGTTTTCATATCTAACCTAACTTGCCAGAGTACGCTGAAATTCCAAGTATAGTTATTGGCGAATTTTGCGGCCTATATGTAAGGCGCAAACAATCACCTTAATAAGAAGATAGCACATTAATGTTTGCGACAGAATCCATCAACGTTATCCTCGCACTTCAAACGATAGTTTCATAAACATAATGTTGGGTAGTGCATACGTTGATTAAAATTAAGGTCATAAAATCGTTAACAATGGAATTCTCGACTCGTGATTAGCTTAAGTTTTCATATTTAATCCCTTGATCAGGATTTTGAAATGATGCATTTTACATTTTAAGATTCTCTCCAGAATCCAGGTACGTTTTAACAGAAGCTCGAAATTTCAGTTGTCAATGAAATAGCACTTATTGTAAACGCTTCTATCAATTGTGAATATATGCTTGATCACATTTACTAGTAAGCTCTCATGACTACGCGCGTTGATGTTAGCACTGTACGGAGATTGGTTTGATCCCAATTGAGAATATTCAACAGATCCATCCTCATGTTCAGCTCAGACTTACAACTTACCGCACGGAGCTAGGAAACGAGTAACATTTTTAGTTTGTTACTTTGATGTTTTCAATTCGTGAACGATGTACCAAAGTTTCGGTAATAAAATGCCAAAACATTTGCCTAAATCCAAAGCGTGCCGTGCGATAGAATCTGGGATAATAAATTGAGCCAAAAACGCCCGCACAGAATTAAAAAATTCCAAAAAACATTTCGACGATCCATTGAGAAATGTAGAAGAAATGTAGGTGTACTAAAACATGGTAGATATCGAAAAGTTAGTGGCAAATATTTCGGACCGAAAGATGTTTTCATAAAATCAGACAAAATACCGAAAATCAAACTTTGGTTTCAATTAACGTTTAGTAGTTAATATTAATATTATATAGCTAAAAAGAACATAAAAATGAAATAAAATACGATTCATCGACACAACTAATTAACCGGAATCACAAAACTTGGACAGCAAGAATAAGAAATATCCATTCTTTCTGCCATATCTTTATAACTGAAACGAATCACAATCGCATGAATTTTCATGTTCTGCAGCTTTTGAAATGACTAAACAGTCTGATTCGGGAGGAACAATCTCTCCCGCAGCGCTGGCAACGAAAGTTAGAACTCGGTTGTATTGTAATGGTCGAACCAAGGTATGTGAAATGATGTACTGATTCAAGCTGACAGTTTCCAACAGTGAGGATGGGAGTCAATAGAGTCCGTTGACCAAGGACTTTTGTGTTGCTCATGCTGATTGTTAGCCCAAAGTGTATACTGGGACAGTACGTGATGCTCTCAGTTTCTACTCGGAAGTCACGACGAAACTATGCGAACGCCGTCGAAGGATCGAGTAATGCGTGTGATTTTTAACGAACAGGGAGTGAATGTTACCCCCTAATTGGATTATTATCACGTTAAACAGTGTGGGTTTGTGGGATAAACGCTCTTGCGTTATACATCCAGAGTCTATATCATCAGGCAAAGGTCAATCAAGAAACAAACAAACAATCTATTTCAAAGAACACGAAAGTTAAATATTTTTGATCATTGTAGAATCAACATGCTTATGACAACTGAGCAGCAATCAAAAATCAAATCCTTAAAATCATCCGCATTGCATGAAATGGATCTAAAAATATAAAATGCTAGGGATTACGAAGTATAAATTTATTTGTCAATAACAAACTGCTTCAACACTCACTAAACACAAAAATAGAAAATATATTGATATATATCTCGATATATCGATATAATAATCAAAAACGAGTCGAAATATCTCAACCGAGCGTTGCTTCATCTCCTCAGTCAAAGTCGACTTCTATTTTTAAATACACTGACAACATTCTTAAGCCTTGATCACCTGAACTCTTTAGTAATAGAGGGGAAGATTTGGATCTCAGTGTATAGATAGCATTCAAACAGTGTTCACTGAGCTTGTTTATTCGTTATTAGAGATTACCTCATCAGGCTGGATGACAGCACTAGCGAAATATATTTCGAAGTTTCTCGTAATTGGAATATTCGAGTTTTAATGTGGTTTATCTGTCTGTTTGCCATCATTACGCGGGTTGGCTGAAATCATATCCTTTTCTAAGCCATGAGCGGTTTCTCGTTGGTTCATAAATCAGAGTCAATTGTCAAAGCTGGTTAATTCGGTTAGTTATTGAGTTCCACGCTTCAAGGATTTCCCGCACACGTCAGTCTTTTCATTTGCCTGCTACCTTCGTGCCGTCCCAATCGAACTAATGTCAAATTGATCGCCACATTTGAGATTAATAAGTTCCGGTCTTGTCTCTACGACTAACTCGTGTTCATCTAGTCATGTGAGCATGCAAAGAGTTTTCTGATATAGTTTTTTGGCAATCTCTGAACAAAGTCTTTTAGACCATATTCGAATGTTCTCATTACGCCACGTTCAAGGTAATTACAATTATTTCAAGGTTTTTTGGTCTAAAAAGCATCAAGCTTAACAATAAACACAGGCTGATGAAATATACAATGAAGTCTATGAAAACAATGTAGGCAATTAGATTAAACAGTATTTTAGTATTCAGGAAACGAATAATTAAATAAAATCTCGTCTAATATATTCTCGCAGAGGGCTGCTATTTCTGAGATATCTAGAACTTACGGTAGATCTTGTCTACTTCTATTTTCGACTTTGTTTCTTTGCTGTGGTCGGTTGAAAGTGCTGCTTATAAAGAAGCTTTTATTGTATCCATTCCACTTGAACATTTTGAACAAATAGTCTTTTCTCTCCTTAAATGCGTTTTTCAATGTACGGGTGCTTGACTCGTAAGTTCAGTTTTTGATGCATGTGTGAATTATTCCTGAAGCGACAAGTGTCCAATATTACTCCGCTTGTTCGACTCAGTTAAAGATCTAAAAATGTTAAACAGTCATCACCTTCAATTTATTGGTAAATTGAATTCCGGTAAATATTAAATTGAACATTCGATATGATTAGCCAAGTTCTGTTCTGTTCATAATCACGAACGTGTTGTGTGCACAGTAAAATTTATATTAGACCAGCTTTAGAAAGCACTTCAGCATTCGTTACTGTTTCCACCCAAGATTCAAGATTTATGGTAAAAAAGAAAATAGCTGTACAATACTATAGGATCTACGTATGAAAGTTAAGCAAATCGTTACTTTAATGTTTGCCTTCATATGCGTCAAGGGAGGAACAAAAGTAATACCAATTGTGACATGGAGGATGGAGGAAATCTCAACCGGAAATATATCATGGGGTATATTTGTTTTTCCAAGTATTGTGTAAGAAGTAATCACTATGAGATTTCTGTAAACTGGTGCCAGTACAGTATTATTAAACATAAAAGATCATTACGTTTGCTTGAATATCATTTCGTTTGATGGTGAGACAATTTCTAGCGTTAGGCTGTTCTACGATAAAGCCTACACAGACTGAGTAAAAGTTTTGGAGACAGTTTAATCGGGAATGTGGGATTAAAAGAGTCAGGTTGTGACTGCGGGTCGGGAGATTGGAATCAATTGTTAAAAAGTGTCTGGGTGGGTGGGATTATTCGGAATGTTCGGATTAGGTCAGCTTGAATGCGTCTGCGCTCGAGGGTGAGCAATCCAAATCTAGTCAGTCGCTGCTCAAAGGGTAGAGTATGCAATCCACAAACCATTTTGGTTGCCTTATGATAAATCCTTTCGAGGAGCGAGATGTCTTTCTCCATCCATGGTGTCCAAGCTTGCACTGTACAGTTCACAACTTGATATGTGTAGGCATTGAGTATATCTGACAATGAATGTGGTGGGAAACGTCCGAAAATTCGCCTGAGTAATTTAAGGTAATTCAAGGTTTTTAATGGTCTAAAAAAGCTTAACAACAACTAAAGGATGGCAAGAATTAAATTGCACGTGTAAAAAACAAGATAAGTAATTAGAATAAGCAGTATATACGTGTTCGGGAAACGAATAATTCAATAAATTTTCGGCTAATTTCGTTTTAAATTCATGCAAGCTAGTGAAGTGATAAACGGTAGAAGGTAAACTGTTCCAAGTAAAACAGACACAGACAGAATAAAAATACCTTCTACAGTTCAAACAAGAATGGGGTACCACCAGCAAATATTCATGGGTCTGATAATTTCTCGTATCCCTTCGCGTGAATAAGTCCTGTAAGGGATGCTTCGGGGTATAGAATGTTTTGTAAAATAAGATGAGGTTTACTTCGATTCGTCGATAGGGAAAGTCGAACAGATCCTTTCTTTCTAAGGCTTGTTTCGGATGCTGAGTACTAGTTTCGTTGAGCGGTGATAAATTCGCTGCATAAGTTCAACATCCACGGAGTCCATAACTGCACACCGTATTCCATTGGTGGTCTCAAGTATGTATTCACAATCCTTACGAATATCTTGGGTGAAAAATTCACAAACACCCGTTTTAGTAGATTTTATACACGTGTTGCTTTTTAAAGGTAGAGTTAGTTTGAAGTGAGGTATTTAAACTGGAGCATTTTGTTTCCGAGGCATTGTGCATTTCTTGGGTTGTTTTTCTCAATAAGGATGGGGTGTGGGAAAGGAGGATAACGGAGTGCAGAATATCTTATTGGCCGACTCTTCCGGATTCGGCATTTGAAGGCTTTTTGCTTGCAAGGATGCCTGATCATTTTGAGGTTGGAATGTTGGAATACATTGATCTATAATGTCGACTGCATTTGCTTCTCACACGTCATCTACTGATTGATTGGTTGTGTTTCTATTAGACTTTGTGTTACATCTATCATTCTAATATGAATTTTTGATCCGCTTAGTCTAATTTCTCGTGCCATTAGTCTGTGGCCATTTTCCCAAAGAGTTTTGACTGTGTTCAAAATATATTTTGGATATCTATTTTAATGTTTGCTACGACCGATCTACTCGTGCAAGCATTATCCATTTACGACGTGTTGTTCTTTGTGTGCACCACCCGTGAATTTGCAGAAGTTCGTTCGTTTATCTGAATCGCTTTTGTGTTTCTGTTGTTAGATAAACTCGAAGAAATATTCGACGTGAAATCAATTTCACACCAATATTCTCAACGGGAGAATGACAAATTCTTGGCTTAATCGGATGTCGAAATATTCCTACAACTCGTAACTTTGCGTCAACTCACACAATACCACTCAAACCAACCCCAGCCGTATCAATGGTTGTGCTCTGATTTGTATTTTCGGTTTACCCCGTTAAACATGAAACGATCTTATGTTCGCGAAGCATGCGTCGTCTCCAAACAAGTAGTGGGTGGTGATGTCGAATTTGTCGCGTGTCGCAGCTGTTCGAACACGTGTCACGCAAAATGTGACAAATCATTGACCCCGAAAGCGATATCGATCCTGAATGATGAAAACATAACTGGTGTATGCTACATGTGTAAAAATTGTCGAACTAATTCAAACGCAGATTTAGCAGAACAAGTGTTGAGCAAAGCAACGTGGATGATCGGATGCTGAGCTTAGAGCTCCTCATACAAACGTTGAAGGCATCGGTAGAGACTCTGGTCACCGCTCAGAATTCTCAGTTTGCTCCTATAGGTTTCGATAAATCGGAAACCACTGACGGTAATACCAGTCCGATAAACGCTGAATCTTCGCAGATCATTCAACACGAAGGTTCAACTGTTGCAAATGTGCCGGGAGTCAGGAAGAGCGTTCTTTTCATCAAGACGCCACCTTTACAAATGCGACGTTTAATGGTCTGTCTGCCTAAAATAACCCTGGTCCGCAAAACGTTACGGAGCCAAAGCCACCAGCTCATCTGAAGGTTCAGCGAAAACCCTCAGGTCACGGTACAAAATGCTCCCAGAGTGGACACGATAGGTATTCGATCAAAGGCCGTTGAAACGTCCCGCAACCAGCTAGAGCGACAGGCACACGGTGTACAGTCGCTCCATGGATTAAGCGACATTTGCACCAACGCAAAGAAAAAGTGTTCCACCTTACTAGGGGCAGTGAATGCACGATAATGAAGAATGGAGAATGTTATGTAGAACCATGGATTTGGAGCCAGTTTAAACATCATGATTGGTACGACAAAATCGTAAACCTACTTCATCAAATCTTGACCTGTCAAGAATGCCTAAAATCATGGTCAGCCCGGAGATGGATCTAGAAAACATCTTACTATCCGCTTTTTTCTCGCGCTGGAAGGGTTCGTAGACCACTTCAACCATCCTAATATAACGTTCTTACATAGATATATGTTAGACATAGTCAAAACTCGTCGTGGGAAATGACCGCATGCTAATGCCACGAGAAAATTAGACTAAGCGCATCGAAACGTCATATAAGTCAGATAGATTCAACCCAACGTCCAATAAAAACGCCATCAAGTCAATCCGTAGCTGATGTATCATAAACAAATGCAGCAGACAATATAGATAACCGTATTACAACAATACAACCCCAAAACGATCAGGCATCCATGCGAACAAAATAAACTCAAATGCCGACTCGAGAGGAGTCGGCTTAACAGGCCTTCTGCACTCCGCTACCATCCTTTACCATACCCCATCCTTGCTCAGAAAAACTACTATAAAATGCATCTACACAAAGGCACAATGTATGGGCAGCAAAATTAGTGAACTGCGTGCAGTTTCTCTGAAATGTTCACCAGACATCACCGCCGTAACGAAAACATGGCCGCAAACTCACCAATCAAATAGTGAACTAGAATTACCCGGCATGTCACTTATTCGCCATGGCCGTGATACGAGAGGAGGAGGAGTAGCTTTGTATTATGGCGAAAACGTTCTGTGCCGTGAGATTACGGATTCAAACATCGTGTTACGGGATACACTCTGGTGCTCAGTCCGATTAGCTACGGGCGAAGACCTGGTTTTGGGCGTAGTATATCACCAACCGTCTGCACAGGAAACTTATGATCTGGCCCTAATCGACAAAGTTCACAGGTTTACTTCCAGATTTACTTGTGGATTTTTAATTATATGTGACTTTAATTTACCGAATCTGCAAAGAAATACCATTCACCCAGAACACTCACACGAACGCGCATTCAATGAGTTGTTGGACGATATTCCTCTTTATAACCACATTGCATGTAATACCCGATACCGCAGAACCGATGTACCTTTACTTTTGGATCTAGTTCTGACAAGCAATGAACACGACATGATAACGTTGCTTAAAGTCCACCGGGACTAAGCGATCACGTTGTCATCCAGTTTGACTATCTGTTTGAAGCTGTAAGAAACAATGATGCCCGTAAAACAGTTAGACGGATCAACATTATGGCTTTGATTGATGCTCTTAAAAACACGATTAACTGCCAACCGGAAACCAGCAACGTACATGAGTTTTGGGTCTGACTAATATCTAATCTCTAGATGCCATCGAAGTGAGCTCCGAATTTGTCCGAATTCGAACTCAAGAAAAACCTCGAATTTAAACTAAGACACCGAACTTCCAACTGCATGGGCTAAAACAGATCATCATAGACCTAGGAAACATTTTGTATACTTAGGAATAAAGTAAACAAATTTGTCATCCAAGACAATTTGTACTTCCAAGAACGGATATCACACATGATGGAACGCAACCTCAAAATACTTTATCGTATGGTTAATGATCAACCTAAGGTGAAACCTGGTGTTGCGTCCGTGAACACGTCAGTTGGACCAACAACCACTGCATCCGAAACTGCTGAAGCATTAGCCACATTTTATTCATCTGTATTCAGCCACGGTCATGGGTTTAAACCCTGTCTACATGAGTGTGGGCTCGTGTGATTGAAAAGGTTGCTCGTACCAGCCTTATCAAACAGTGGCATACAAGCACAACTTGTTTACCATTCTTCCACTGTTTCAAGCGCATGAGGATCCAGATCCTACTGTCCCTACCTGATGAATGCAAACAACACAAAACCGGTCGTGGGGTGTGTGATCGAAATGCATGCAAATGAGTTTTTATTCAGATACATGTTCAAATAAACACCGGCAAAGGGCGTGATTCCTGCCGATCGGAATAATTTCCCCTTTTAATAAAGGTGGAAATCTCTCTGATGTTTCTAATTACCGGCCGTTACTCTGTTACCCGTGCTTTCCAAATAAATTGAGTACCTCGTTGTTGACGATCTAATGAAACATTTTGAAAATATTCGGTTGCTTTCGAAGAAACAGCCTGGATTTAGACGGAATTACTACTGTTTATCTAATTAACTGATAATGGCTGGATGGATTGGACACAAATCGGTAGATAAAGTGCAAGCAAATGCACGCGTGCTACTTAGATATCTCAAGAGTATTTGATTGTGTTACACCGAGAATAACTGTGCAGAAGCTTGAAAGGTTGGTATCACCGAAAGTTTGGTTAAATTAGCTAAGTGACTACTCAAGAAAAAACAATCACACTATCCAGTAACCTGTTTGACGGTTGCATTATTAACCCTTTCAGGACGGATGTAACCTTTTGGTTACATGAACATCGCAAGTCATTTTAAGCTAATTCTAACTGAATTTTCCGAATTTGTTTTTGCACGGCGGCATACAGAATTTTGTTAACTGCAGGGTGGTTTTCTTCTTTGTTCGCAATCATCATTGACTTGTCCACAGTGAAAGAGAAAGTATGTGCTGGTACGGGTTTCGAACGTATCCTCACAATTCGCAGTTTTGTGAGCCGAATAAAAATCGTGTGCAAGTCTCAGTTATTATAAATTTTGTTCCAGTATAAACTTAGTCATGCCTACAAAGACATTATGTAAAATAAATTGGAATAAATCAGAAAATCTTCGAAATGCATTGCGTTTAAATAGATGTAACCTTTATGTTACATCCGGCAGAAGTCACCAAAATCGTACAGGCCTGTTGGAAGTGTCTCACGACCGTGTAGCGCTCATTGTTGCCATGGCAGATCGCACGATCGATAACTGCGGACACTTACTCATACGCCCACGACCCAGATCTCCTCTGATAGGCATCCATGGTGACCTTCAATCGTGCACCCCGTTGACTGATTCATTTCCTCGGTCAGACCATTCGTGTTTCGTGGATATACAGTCAAGATTTGTGTCCTCATTTTCTCAGTAAGTTCTCGATCGTTATTGTGCTGTACGGTCATTTAACTACTCTGTTAAATTCGTACATGTAAGTAGGCAATGCCCATTTGATAACTATGATTTATCTATGATCCACATAAATTTACAATCATAGCATTCTTATTCCAGCATCGAAATGTCGAGTGAAAAACCGGGTCCCAGCAATCTCACATCTTCACAGGAATTTCACTTGACTGAATATGAAACAGCTCAGGACAAAATAAAAAGTCATCTCTGTAAAGCATTTCTGTCGATGGATGACGACGTGAAGTTTATCCTTTGTCCTAATGGTGACGTGTCCGATGAAGATTTCGACTTACCTGTGTTGACTGAGTCGGAGGAGAAGGAAGAGAATGTCATCCAGCAGCTCCAGCTCATGCGGAATGTCGAAACAGAAATCGCAACTGAAAATGATGTGCTCGAATCAAGTAGGAGCGATAGACGAGAAATAACGTGGAGGAACGAGGAATTCTGTTCTCCTGAAGATATTGAATGGAAAGATATACTTTCTGTTGACGAAGAATGGCGATCATTTTCACCGATTTCCCTTTTTAAGGAAGCTACAGGAATCTGGTATTCTCAATGTGTCTACCGTCAGGGTGAACAGGCTGAAAAGATGCATACTGAAGAATGATAAACTGCTACAAAAAGATGGGAGAGGAAGTTACGACTTCAGAGTTGAAATCAATAGTAATATAATAGCTGTGAAGTGGTTTGACAACAAACCAATTCACCTACTTTCTTCATATGCGGGAATAGAACCGGCTGATACAGTGATGAGATGGGATCGAAAACAGAAGGCATATGTAGAAGTTGGTAGACCTTTCGTTGTAAAAGAATATAACAAATTCATGGGGGGAGTCGATTTGTGCAATATGTTGATCGAACTTTATCGTACCGATTTCAAGTCGAAGAAATGGTACATGAGGATTTTTTTCTATCTGTTAGATCTGAGTGTGGTAAATGCTTGGTTGTTATACCGAAGGACCTGTGATTTCATGAGTTCAACAGGAATGTGTCTCTCTGACTTCAAAGGAGACATAGTAATCGCTCTAATGACTCCGCCCGTAAATCCAAGAGGAAGGCCAAGGTCTACAACAGACATGCAGCAACCGGCACAGAAGATGAGGAAAATCTCTTGCCCAGTGAATTCAGTCCGTTTCGACAACGTTGGACATTTTCCGCTCATCTCGAAAACCCGGAAGAGATGCAAGCACTGTGTAAAAGGATTGACTAAAGTGAGGTGTCAAAAATGCGATGTAGCTCTGTGTCTAACCTACGACAAAACATGTTATAGAGGCTATCACACAAAAGTACAATGCAGTGCCATAAGAAAATGACGCCTGAAAATGGATGACTTCTGCCGGATGTAACCAATTGGTTACATTTTGTTATTTTCTCAATTATGTGAATATCACAAACTTTTTATATTATTGTGTTATTTCACCCCTGGGCAACTCGTTTCCGAAGAAAAATATTTTATCTCGGGTTAGAAATATCAG
>JACCGJ010001231.1:0-17545 GCA_013407085.1 Atriophallophorus winterbourni
CCAAAGCCGCTGATGAAGGGTATGGTGTAGACGTCATATATTTAGACTTCTCCAAGGCGTTCGACAGAGTTGATCATGCGATACTCCTTGAGAAATTACGAGCAATTGGAATAGGTCCTCCGCTGTTAACATGGATGGCAGCATTTCTTGGTCCCAGATCTCTGCGTATACGAGTCAGGAATGAGCTCTCCGAACCTTTCCCAGTTTACTGCGGCGTACCCCAAGGATCCGTTCTGGGTCCGCGTTTGTTTTTGTTGTTTATCAACGACATTACAAAATATGTGACGTCTCCTCTCCTTCTATTTGCCGATGACATAAAATTATGGCGCGTCATCCGCTCACCCACGGACAACAGAGATCTACAGTCGGACCTCGCCTCATTACAGTGCTGGGCCGCTTGTAATAATCTCTTGTTCAACACCGACAAATGTCGCGCTCTATTGGTGCGTCGGCGAGGAGATCCCGTGTACTCTCTAGGTGGAACTCGCTTACAGATCTGCAAGCAGGAGAAAGACCTCGGCGTGTTGACGCAAGACGATCTGGGTTGTTCTGCTCAGTGCGCTCAGGCATCCACCGTAGCGAACCGGAATGTTGGACTTCTCAGAAGAGCGTTCGGTTCGTTTGACCCCCAGCTTTTCAAGCACCTATTGAATGCGTATGTTCGACCACACTTGGAATATGCAGCTTCCGTCTGGAATCCATGGTTTAGGCGCGATCAACACATCATGGAGCAGCCCCAACGACGAGCTACGAAGTTAGTCAAGGGTTTGCGCTACATGAGCTACGAAGCTCGACTCCAAGTGCTTGATCTCTTCTCCACCAAGTACCGTCGCATTCGCGGCGATATGATTTTGACTTACCGCATTTTGACGGAGGATGGACACCCGTGCAGTGGGATGCTGTCGTTGGCCCCACCTTCCGGGAATCGCGGACACCACCTCAAGTTATCCCACCAGTACAGCCGACTTGAATGCCGAAGCAATTTTTTCGCGCTTTGAATCCCTCGCACCTGGAACTCGCTACCCCCATCAGTTATTTCCGCCCCCTCTCTTAGCATTTTTAAGGAGCGCCTTGATCTCCACTTTTTCAATATACTGCGCAATTTTTAACTTCATTCTTATTTGTACTCATTGATACTGCACCCTTCTTTTCTTTCCAGCGTATATTCGCGTTCACATTCCTTCGAAACTGCCCAAACTTCCACGGACCCTTATTTTGAATATTGTCGTGTGGTTACCCTACAAGCTTTTGGCTCGAACCCCAACCTTTTAACTGTCCAAGAACGCACCCGCCCAGCGAACTCGGGAAGACGCAACTCCAAAGCGAGTGTGGCCCGCTATAAGGCCTCCCCACACCCGTACTGATTATACTGACCAATTTATTCCCTCGAACCCCATTCTGACGTTTTTTTCTCTATCCTATTTTTCGATCCACTGTAAACACATCCTGTGGTTATTTGAAGCTATGTGCTTATTTTACCATAAATATACTATTGTACTATTGTACTATTGTACCCAAACTGTAATTAACCCATTTCAAACAATTACTGTCGTATTCGTTAAAAACGTTAACCTTCATCATTTATTTTTTCGGTATTCTATCAACTTTATGTTTTGAACAAGCTACCGTCTGTACAAATGTTATCAAACTATTTTTTTACGGTTGTTAACAAAACATTTTATTATTTATGTTTGACCTTAACATTTGTATAATTACCGTTTTATTTGATGTACTTATTCATGAAAACAAATAATCATGCATGGCATGACTTAGTGTATTCAAAAATATACATTATTATTATTATTATTATTAAACCGAAACCCGTTGTTTTTCAGATCATGACAGATAACGGACTAACTGATTCTGTGCTGGAAACCGCTAACGCTCTCACCAGTTTTTATTCACGAGTTTTAACCTCCCCCCAATGATGCATTATAATCATCGAAATTGTCAGCACCAATTGTGCCCGAGACTATATGTAATATATGCATCAATTCTGAAATAGTGCAGCACCACCTTCGCAGGTTGAATATCAGCAAGTCCCCGGGAGCTGACGGAATCACACCTGCAATCCTAAAGTTATGGGACATTCAATTGTGCGAACCAGTTTATGATTCATTTAATCACTCTTTGAGGGAGGTTGTTGTGCCGACTGACTGGAAGAGAAGAATCATCTACAAAGGTGAAACTCGTTCTGACCCAGCAAATATCCGCCTTGTTACACTCCTTCCAGTGATCTCAAAATTTATGGAGTGAATTGTGTGCGAAAGAATTGTGAGTCATCTCGAAACCCGAAATTTGTTGTCCAGAGAGCAAAATTGATTTCTAAAGTCTCGTTCTTGTTTGACTAACCTACTGGAGACAATGGACGACTGGACGCAGGAAGTGGATGATGGTGTTTGCGTGCATGCGTGTTACTTGAACATCTCAAAGGCGTTTGATTGCATGTACCATTCTATACTCCTGAGCAAGCTGCACAATGCTGGTAATAATGGCTGTTTTCTTACCTGGCTGAGAAGTTACTTTCTTGATCGCATGGCAACTGTACGTATCGATGGTGTGATGTCTGGGTGAATCGAAGCCACTAGCGGTGTCCTACAAAATTCGGTACTTGATCCGGTTGTCATTTTGGTCTACATCAAAAACCTTCCCACCTTCCGTGGACTGTTTGCTCTTACATAGCGATTTGGATATAATAAACAGCTGGTCGAAGCGAAACAAACTTCCATTCCGAAAGTGTAAAATGTTGCAAATATGTGAAGATTTCCCATTCTCATACCACCTTGGATCAAAACAACTGGAATGTACAACCAAAGAAAAAGACCTCGGCGTATGGATTAGTGGAAGTCTTAAAAATAGCATGCAATGCGGAGCAGTGTACAACCGAGCCAGCGGCATACTACGCGTGTTTTCTGACATTTCCCGGTGAAACCTTCCGCATGCTCTCAAATACTTATATTGACCCGGTGATGGATTACTCAGTGCAAGCTTGGGCACCATGGCTACAAAATGATATCAAGCTGCTCGAGAGGCTTCATCACATAGCAACTAAAATGGTTGACTGTCTCCGCGACCTACCCAATGTTTATCGACTGGTTTATCTTCATTTGGATAATTTGCTTCGCAGACGGGTTTATTCTGATCTAATGCTAACTTATAAAATTTTGAACTCAAAGATGCACCCTCTGATGCATCTATTTCGCCTCCGGGTAAGCCTTGTCACACGTACTCGCCCACTGCCATTTGATATTCCACATTCTCGCCGGAACTGCCATCTGTTCTTATATTGGGTGCGCGTTTATTTCTTATGGAACTTCCTACCGGCAGATGTTGTACAATCATGTAGTATAAGGATTTTTAGGAACAAATTGGATATATTTATGCGTAGAATTTCTACCCTACATCCCGTTTATATAATATGATCTTTATCCAAACGAATATTTTGCCATCATACCGAGAGAATACATGCTATTTTTCTAACTACAAATCTGTCGATCTTCATATTGCCTCGATTTATTTTATAGATAAATTTATTGTCCTTATACTATACTACTGTGGTGTTGTACTGATACGAGCTTTTTTATACCATCATCACAATTTTAAAGTGTCAGCATTACTATAAATAACTTGAGACCTCTCGGTTTTAAAGCTGTGGATAACCTTTATCTACAAATTGGCATTCATTTATGTATCAGCAGAGCAAATACCGGATTGTTCGTAAAAGAAAGCTTGAAATGAATCGGATAGAGCAGTTTCTGCTATTTCGTTCTGTTTGAACTTTCGTCTAAATATCTTACCTTATGGCAGTCAGTCAGTCAGTCAGTCCTCTCCGTGCCGGGTTGCACATGAGGCGAAGACAACTTCACGCCAGTGGTTCCGGTCTGTCGCTGCTTCCGTTGCTGTCTGCACCGTGAATCCTTGTGCATGTAGTTCGCGTTCCAACGTTCTGCGCCACGTTTCCTCGGGCCGTCCCCTTTTTCGTTTACCTTGCGGATGCCAGTGCATGTCTACCTTCGTATGCGAACTGGGATCCATCCTGCAGACATGACAGAACCATGGATCTGTTGTCATCGTTTCCGTAGCAAAAGCTAAATCAAACAAGCTTAAAAACGAACCGATGGCGAATGCTTCTTATTTACGGACCATGCGCCAAAGTTTGAAATATAATTAATGAATAGAGTGTCCAATGTGGGTTTGTTTAAAATATGGCTAACATAGTGATCTGTTGCTCACATCCTCCGAAATTACACTCCACTACCGGTTTCTAGCTGTTTGCCGTAATCAGGTGGAGACAGTAAGAATATGTTCAGTGAGCCTTGAAACAGTGGATAAATGGTACACAAGTGTATACTTGAATGCCACTGTTGCATAGAGTTCGTACAACGAACCACGATGTTCAAACACAGAATCACATAGTGACTCGTGGTCAAGCACTCGAGTGCTTATGGATGACCAAAGTGATGTGAGACGGTATGTTGAAGGGAAGATTATCCTAGATTTGTCGAGATCAGTTATGCACACATAACGTACACCAAGAAGTTCAGCATTAGTAATAAACAAATCTGCCTCTTGAGTCGACAGTTTATCGCAAATAGTGTGTGCCTTTGGGGTAGCATATAAAACACATCACTACTTTGACCAATATTATACACATCACGCATAGTTCTCTTGGGACCTGACATACGACGGCAGTTGAGGTCAAGGTAGTCTGATCATTGAATGTGGATTTTGATGTCGTCGCGAAAACAACTAAGCGTGAATCGCTCGATCAACGGTTGGGAGGTGAAATTTGCGGGGTTTGTGTTTGATGCGAATTATGAAGTATAACAGTCGAGTTTCCATCTGACGCAAAGGAGGCAGGGCTACTTGGATGCCATATAAGATCTTCGAATGATAGCGGTCTTGGGCAAGTTAAGACAGCAAAACAACTTTTGCATGCGCCACAAAAATTCCAGGGTGATTTGGATAATATGAACCTCCACAACATTAATCACATGTCACCAAAATAATAAGGACTAACAAATCCATTCAAGAGCTATATATATATATATATATATATATATATATATATATATATATATATATATATATATGTATGTATGTATGTATGTATGTATGTATGTATATATAGATGATTAGATATATATAATTATATATATATATATATATATATAGTCATTATACGAATATCCTGTGGTGTTGTACAGCTACGAGCTATTTTTACAATAAATATTTGAATCTTGCGACATTTAGTGTGTGATCATGTACGTTGCAAATAAGAGTTTAGAAAAACGTCTTCCATTTTTTGGCTTTTGATAGTTATTCTCAAAAAACGCGGTTCGTCAAGATGAGGAGAATTGGGGTGCCGAATTTAGCGGGATATTGACTCAGGCAGTATCAAGCTCATATCCATCATCGAACACAGCTGTTTAATGTCGTGAGTTCTTCTAATTTAAAAAAGTGTCCCGGATTCCTTCGGCACATTGGTGCAGATTACACTGAGATTCATCAAATTTGCTTTATTTCAGTGTTAGTTTTGGATGTAGAGGAATTCTACTGATGGACAGTCAGTAGGTGCCCCTTTGACTTTTTAAGCTAACTAAAATCTGAGTCGCAGCCAGCGTTTGCATAACTAAACCGTTCAGCCTCCCGCAAATTCTCTTCAAGTAACTGAGCATCTTGTGTAAGAACTGGTTGTAGTGTTGGGTTTTGGTTGGTTCCATTTTTCAGTGAGTTATTGTGTGCAATTACTATCGACTTCAATGTTTTCTCGAGTTTTTGAGAACAGTTCTCTAAGTATTTGATTCGAACTTCTAGGTTTCCTGATTGTGATATATTGGTCTCGGCGCCGTTTAACGGCTTTGTTCTACATATGCCACATACATAAAGGACACCTGAAAGTTCAGCATTATTAATAAAGACAACCTTATCGCAATTAGTGTGTATCATAGTAGAGCACATATAACACATGACTACTATCGATTTCACACTTACCCCCTTTTGTAAATTTTACACAAATCACGCGTAGTTTTATTGGGTCCAGACATCCGACAGCAGTGGAGGTCAAGGTCGTCTGATCGTTGAATATCGATTTAGATAACTTCCACGAAAAAACAAGGCTCACACAAATTTTCCACGATGATGTTGAAAATATGAGCTTCCGAAATATTGACCACATGACAGTAAAAATGATTGAGTCCATTAGATCTCTTCAAGTGAAGTCGAATGGCGTAAGAATGATCCGGATAAATCAGCGAGTGACGAGTAATGTTCAAAAGTATCAGAGCACAAAATCATGCGCCTGCCAGTTAACTTAAAAAAAGTGAAGGAAACAGGGAGTAAGTAAAATTTATAACGAAATACATGATAAATATATTATATATGATAAATAGAACCAAACGGCGCAAGCATATCAACACATATTACATTTTTACACACAATTTTATATGTTCAAGGATTCAAGGATTTATGGTTAAAAAATTAATACTCTACACCACCACAGGATAACGGTATGAATAAAAATGTGAAAAATATAATAGCATAAAAGAAATACAGAATACCAGATGTAAGGCTCGCGAATCGTTTTCTTTTACATGTCATAGTCAAATTTCGCCTTGAACATCGTCAGGTAAGGAGACTCCACCACATGTTGGGGTAGGGAATTCTAAAGAAATATAGCAAAAAAGGCAAGGGAGTGGTACCCACAGTTGAAACGGGAACTTGGGACGTAAATGGATAATGTATGGCCGCGTGACATTTTCTCATCACATATATCTAGCAAGTGTTTTAGTGAATGACCTTCGGTAGTCCAAATTCTATGTTGTTGTTGGCCTCCTTCGAATGACATCGACCGATCGTTAATAATTTTAAGCCTCGGCGAAATTCAGAGGCTTCTGAACTGAAACCGTTAAAATAGACTGAGCCCTTCATGCCTGAGTGGAATAAAATAACAAGATTGAGCTGGCTTGAAGGTTGCCGATCAGATATAGCATTTTGAGCAGACCCTCCCTGCTGACGTAGTCGAAAGCCTTCGTTAAATCAATAAAAGCAGCGGCATACGCTGTTCCCGACACTTTTCTTGAAGTTGTCACAGGGAAAAGAATATATTAACGGTTGATTTTCCAATGCCGAAGCCACATTGAGATTCAGAGTGAACTCTATCAGTCAAAACGTGTAGCCGGATCAGTAAGACTTTCACAAGCAATTTGCCTACAACATTCAGAAGTGAGATTCCTTAGAAATGGTCCAGTCGCCTCTATCACCCTTATAAATAAATAGCGTGATGATTTTCGTGTCTTGCATCTCTTGTGGGACACACTCCTCCTGCCAGCCCTGAAGAAGCAAATGATGAAGCATTTGATGAGTTCAGGTGGAATTCCGTAGTCACCAGGGGCCTCCCCATTCGCTAAGCGGTCGATTGCCTTATTGAGCTTATCCAGAGTAGGTGTAGTATCTAGATGCTCAAGGGCTGGCAATCGCTCAACATGTTCAAGTACAAGCGATAAAACCGTACTGTCCATAGAGTAGGGAGAGGAGAAGTGCTCTACCCGTCTTTCCATCTGATGAGTTTTGTCGACAGTCGGGTTACCAGATACACACTTAATGGGAGCCGTTTTAAGTTTGTTTGGACAAATGGCTCGCTTGATCCCATCATCCATACAGTGAAAATTTCCAGTATCAGCAGCTTATTAGATATTGAGGCTAATTTCAGTCCAATAGTCATTTGCGCATCCACTGCAGTCTGTTGGACCATATTTCTGGATAACAGGATGGTAAATAATTTCAATTTCCTGACTGCGTGGCGCCACATGCGCAAGTGTCGGCTTCGTTGGTTGTAACCATTTTAACCTTGATGGTTTGAATTTGAATATTGCATATTATTTTTTCGGTCTGGTGATTTCAGTGAGGTCAATTATCAGTGGCATTTCTATTCATGGTTGTAAACATTTTAATGGTACTTTTGAAAAAATATGAAATGTCCATTTTTATTGGCTTGTAGTGAATGTGCAAGCATTATGTTCTTCAAAAGTCAAGTTTACGTTCAAACGGAGAAACAATGTACAACTTCTATTATTCGTATACTAAGGTATTTTCAAGCGTTCACAAGACAAGATTTTGATTGTAAAGCGAACAATGCTCAATATTGAACCTATTTAACATTAAACTAGAATATGTTCGAAACTAAACAAAATTGACATATATCTAACGAAAAGTCGGAAATAATAGTTTGGACGTAATTTATGTTTCTCTCTCGACCCAGATCACGGGGGATATTGCTAAGTTTAATGCTTCAACCGCTTTAGGCAATGTGAAAAAATATGCATGACTCGGATACTACCTATTAAACAATTCCACTCAGGAACGAAAGTGTTGTTTTATCATGCAGAAGTTCATTGCATCGATGATATCAGCGGCATTGAATAAACCACATTCTAACCGTATCAGTGTCGTCGATATTTGTATTCTTTATATGTCTGATTCCTTTGGAATGCCCTCCCGATACTATTGTCATCGCCCCCAGCGTCGAAAGTTTCAATCGAAAATGGGACACGTTTTTTGTATACCGATTTAACGACACCCTCGTATTGACTCAAGGTAAGTATTTCCGTGGACTGCACTTGACATTACATAATTACTTTTTATCCCTTTTCATGAACAAATATTTACAATAATGTGGTGCTTATTTACCATAAGCAATCTAATTTCACACGATATTTTCCCATCAAATCATTTTAGTCATCCCGATACAACACTTGACATTTTTTACCTACAAAACGGATGATCTTGGCAACTTACATTATTTATATTTCTTTATCCTTTACAAATATCAGCTGGTGTTGTGCATCTATAAGTATTTCATTCCACAAATTCTTCCATCTCCAATCTTAAATTTTAAGTAAAATTTAGCAATTGATTAGATATGTTTTGTGAAAATTCAAAATAACTAATTGCTCGGACAGAAGATAAACGAAATTTCATCCATAGATTTACTCTAAATACAAATTAAGCCTAATCAGAACTCATGGCAAGACGCGGACAAGGACAATTCAATTCCATTCAATTCAATGGTCTTAAAAGTATACAGAATTACAAAAATTACAGAATAATATAGGAAATACGAATAACATAAGTAGTAGACAAGGTTATACTTGTATGCCAACTGTTATATAGGGTTCGTACAACGAACCACGATGTTCAGACACGGGATTTGTTTGCCTACTGAGCAGTTCAGGAATCAGGTAAAAATCCATAGGGTAGAAACTGTTTTCAATCGGTTGGATGGCACCTGTAAAACAATGGTGTCAAGATTTACAGTTTATTTCGATGCATGGGTTGAAAGTTCAAAGCTTTTATTGTGTAGAATATATAGATTCAATTTTTGGATTGGTCGACATGAAGTTGTCCAAGTTCGATTCGAATATATCAAAGTTGGGTGAATTAAAGTTGGGTGAATTATCCAAGTTGGGTGAAGTGATGTCATCAATATCGTGAGTTATTGCCGAGAGGGGCTATTACCACAGTCTAAAATGTTGTTACCACTTCATTGCGAAATTTATTGAATAAATAATATTCGTTATAATTTGTGTCGCTTACATCACATGTGGTTACATGCCCTTGACGTTTACAGGTTGATATTCCTCGTCGGATGAAGTGATTGAAAATAGCATCAGGGAGCATTAAAACGGTGGCTAACTTTTGAATATCATTCGACTTTGATTTCGCAGTTAAATATTTTCATGCATTAAATCTAATCCGGAAAAGCACTAGACATGCACTTATTATTATAAAAGCTTTTGCTGAGTTAAGATCAGGAAGACGATAATTTATACACGTCGCTCTTGCGCTACGATGACATGAGCAAAATAGATGATCATGCTCTTGATAGTTGGAAGAACTTTCGTTTCGCCGCTAATTTTAAATGAGTAGTGTAATAAGTCATTTATAACATGGGGGAATCAGATAGTCTTTCAGTCCGTTGTACTTCAACGAAGACGAAATCGTGACGGAAAGTGATGAGTTATGAAAATATTTCGTTAACTGAGTTAGCCGCGAATTTGTTAGTCTCCAGTTGAAAATATTGGTGTGAAATTGATTCCACGTTGAGAATTTTTCCGAGTAGTTCCCGACATTGGTAAAGACCGATGGGTTGATCTAACAGCAGAAACAAAAAACGATTCAAAAAACCAACGAACTGTAGAAAATTCAGGGTTGATGCACTCAAAGAACGACACGTCTAGATGGATAATTTTTGTATGATTAGATCCGTCGTATAAAACTTTCAGAAAGGTATCCAATAATCACACCGATCGGATGAAAAGCCTGAAAGTTATATCAAAAAATATCGGCGTTCAAAATAATCTAGGCGCAAGTCTCGATACAGACAAGTATTAAATGATACAGACAAGTATCCGATTTCTGAATCAAATTTCTCGACGCGGTGAGAGGTAACAATTAATTCGAGCAATTTCACTTTCTGTTTCAAATTGCTCTTTCACATCTTGCGTTAATTTTTTCGGTATGCGTCTACAATCCTCACAATTTCCGATTTAATTAAACCAAAGCTAAGGATTACTCGGAGAAAATATCATTCTTCTAAACGTGTGGTTTGTTCGTTTTGCGAGAAGTAGGGGAATATCTCGATGTCAATAGTGTCTTACCTGCTCAAATAAATACTATGCAAGGTGTGATAAATATTCAAATCCCAGAAAAAAGCTTATGCTGAATAATCAAGACGTTACTAGCGTTTAAATTAAATTATACATTGGAGACACTGTGTAATAAGTAACAAACACAGTGTTGAAACAATGAGTCACAAATCCACCCCACCTACACACGACAACGGTTTTCTGACTGTGTGCCGTCATCAGGTGGAGAAAGTGAGCGGCGTTTCAGTAAGCTTTATAACCTCGGCGACTCTTAAAAATATTTTACTCCGATACCACCATTAAATATACGGCGAACCGTGGTGTTCCATCGAAAAATCACAAAGCGAATCTTGGTCAAGAAATGAGGGCCATCACATTTCCAGCACTCACAACATAAGAGTAGCTTCAATGTCCTATTATACTTACCACTTCTGCTTTGTTGCACAGCTCACTGAAATTAATCATACTGTCTTCAACCAATAGCAAAGAACAGCAAGAAACCAGTTGTGTTGCATGAATGTCGGGGACGTGACTTATTTGTTCTTGCATGGGAACAAATTGTATCAAGATTGCACAAATTCTTACCCCGAAATTCGCCTAAATACTTCAAAATAGACATACTAAGCCCATTTTATTCTTAAGATCTACGATTAGTAGAATATGTTTTGCATATTCCTCGAAATCAGGCCTTAATTCTAAACACTAATCTACCTTTGATGACAACCTAATTGGGATCATGGGAAGGATAACATTAGAAAGACAGGATTAAATTTATCCTTGTCACGCATCTTGATTACGTGGAAAATTTGTTTATCCATTTTTTATTGAATGCGAAATGAAAGCTCAGTGTGATCTGTTCCGAATTCCCGCTACTCTGTAATGTTCTTTTTCGTTGTCGTGAAACCACTTGCATCATACATGGCCTGTCATTGTTGCTCGATGAAAATTCATTTTTCAATCGCGTTAGCTTTAAAGAGATAAGTGGACATTTTAAGTCTTTCAGGAAAGATCGCAATTCCTAAGTGTAACTTTGGAAATTACAGGAAGATATGGAGCATGTTGAATCTCATGCACTTGATTCATACTTTTGGAGAGTGCACCAGAGATATGCACTATGACGTACCTTGGAGTAAAAAATACTCCGTAAGAGAATAATTATAAATTTATTCTCAACAGTTTTTCGGGAAGCAAAATATAGGCGCGTGTCTACAAACGACACGAAAATGACAATGAACATTAACGTTATATTTCTATTAAACATTCTGAGTCGGACAGACGAGAGGGTTTAATTGATACATTTAAGTTTCCTATCCCTTCCCACAGCAAGCAACGGGGTCATCTTATCTCATGTTTACCACCTTAATCAGAGAAGTATTATTCAGCATTCAGATGATGATGATGACGATTGCTGGTGTCAATATGAGCTATTCGAAACAGAATACTGCTGAATTGCTTCATGTAAATTCTTCCCTGAAATATTCCGATAATACTTCCAAAAGCAAACACTCTGAGACGGACAAAATTCGGAAACTGCTTCATTGTCATGCAGCCAATACTCCACTGTGAATACTTACTCAATCAGATACTATGACAGAAAAAAATCGCTTCACACTTCGCAAGTAGACAGCTCATCGCTAGTTGAATACATCGTAAGGCACATGACTGAGCTTTGTACTCTAAAAAGCCGAGTGATTGTATATACGTGAGCAAGTTGGATGGACAGTTCAAAAATTCTTTAGTTTCAATTAGGAAGTCATGTTTTCGGTCATAAACGATAGAGCGAGAGATACTCAATCCAAACACGGCACAATTCAGACCTGATCGTCAAAGACCCGTTGGGGAAGTTGAACTTTAATATAATGAAAGTACATCAAAGTGTAGTAAAATTCAACTTTCTGAGCCCAGGCTTCCAGATAGATTGATGTATTCTTTGAGCCGAGCTAATAGTAATGACTGTACAGTCGTCATCATTTACTGTTTTCCTAGAACTTTCGTGAACAATTTACCTTTCACGGAATGAATATTTATTGCTGACCACCGAAAATCCCAAAACTGCTGAGTTCCTACATACTGATCAAAGCCTATTTATGTTAGCCGATTGAGAGTTTAATCTTTCTGATTTCAATAAACAACACTCAATGTATTTTCTTTCGTTCTGATTACAATATCGGTTCCGAGCATATTCTAATCAGAAACTTAATTTATTATTTTTCAGATTTAGAATAAAAGTGTTATTGCAAACTCGTTGTTCCGGCAGCGGATGTTTTTTCCGTTTTGCTCTAATTTTCACCTGGATTTATCCGGAACGTCGTTCAGTAATGAGTCGATCCATTAACGAACCAGCTCGTAAATACGTGTCAAACATTGCGTGATAACGAACGCAGAGATTCGAATTCCCTTTTATAATAAAAAGTGCATGTCTAGTGCTTTTCCGGATTAGATTTAATGCATGAAAATATTTAACTGCGAAATCAAAGTCGAATGATATTCAAAAGTTAGCCACCGTTTTAATGCTCCCTGATGCTATTTTCAATCACTTCATCCGACGAGGAATATCAACCTGTAAACGTCAAGGGCATGTAACCACATGTGATGTAAGCGACACAAATTATAACGAATATTATTTATTCAATTAAATTTCACAATGTAGTGGTAACAACATTTTAGTCTGTGGTAATAGCCCTCTCGGCAGTAACTCACGATATTGATGGCACCACTTCACCCAACTTGGATATTCACCCAACTTTGATAATTCACCCAACTTTGATATATTCAAATCGAACTTGGACAACTTCATGTCGACCAATCCAAAAATTGAATCTATATATTCTACACAATAAAAGCTTTGAACATTCAACCCATGCATCGAAATAAACTGTAAATCTTGACTCCATTGTTTTACATGTACCATCCAACCGATTGAAAACAGTTTCTACCCTATGGATTTTTACCTGATTCCTGAACTGCTCAGTAGGCAAACAAATCCCGTTTCTACTACTTATGTTATTCGTATTTCCTATATTATTCTGTAATTTTTGTAATTCTGTATACTTTTAAGACCATTGAATTGAATGGAATTGAATTATCCTTATCCGCGTCTTGCCATGAGTTCTGATTAGGCTTAATTTGTATTTAGAGTAAATCTATGGATGAAATTTCGTTTATCTTCTGTCCGAGCAATTAGTTATTTTGAATTTTCACAAAACATATCTAATCAATTGCTAAATTTTACTTAAAATTTAAGATTGGAGATGGAAGAATTTGTGGAATGAAATACTTATGGATGCACAACACCAGCTGATATTTGTAAAGGATAAAGAAATATAAATAATGTAAGTTGCCAAGATCATTCGTTTTGTAGGTAAAAATGTCAGGTGTTGTTTCGGGATGACTAAAATGATTTGATGGGAAAATATCGTGTGAAATTAGATTGCTTATGTTATATAAGCACCACATTATTGTAAATATTTGTTCATGAAAAAGGAATAAAAGGTAATTATGTAATGTCAAGTGCAGTCCAGGGGAATACTTACCTTGAGTCAATACGCAGGTGTCGTTAAATCGTTATACAAAAAACGTGTCCCAATTTCGAATGAAACTTTCGACGCTGGGGGGCGATGACAATAGTATCGGGAGGGCATTCCAAAGGAATCAGACATATAAAGAATACAAATATCGACGACACTGATACGGTTAGAATGTGGTTTATTCAATGCCGCTGATATCATCGATGCAATGAACTTCTGCATGATAAAACAACGCTTTCGTTCCTGATTGGAATTGTTTTATAGGTAGTATCCGAGTCATGCATATTTTTTCACATTGCCTAAAGCGGTTGAAGCATTAAACTTAGCAATATCCCCCGTGATCTGGGTCGAGAGAGAAACATAAATTACGTCCAAACTATTATTTCCGACTTTTCGTTAGATATATGTCAATTTTGTTTAGTTTCGAACATATTCTAGTTTAATGTTAAATAGGTTCAATATTGAGTATTGTTCGCTTTACAATCAAAATCTTGTCTTGTGAACGCTTGAAAATACCTTAGTATACGAATAATAGAAGTTGTACATTGTTTCTCCGTTTGAACGTAAACTTGACTTTTGAAGAACATAATGCTTGCACATTCACTACAAGCCAATAAAAATTGACATTTCATATTTTTTCAAAAGTACCATCAAAATGTTTACAACCATGAATAGAAATGCCACTGATAATTGACCTCACTGAAATCACCAGACCGAAAAAATAATATGCAATATTCAAATTCAAACCATCAAGGTTAAAATGGTTACAACCAACGAAGCCGACACTTGCGCATGTGGCGCCACGCAGTCAGGAAATTGAAATTATTTACCATCCTGTTATCCAGAAATATGGTCCAACAGACTGCAGTGGATGCGCAAATGACTATTGGACTGAAATTAGCCTCAATATCTAATAAGCTGCTGATACTGGAAATTTTCACTGTATGGATGATGGGATCAAGCGAGCCATTTGTCCAAACAAACTTAAAACGGCTCCCATTAAGTGTGTATCTGGTAACCCGACTGTCGACAAAACTCATCAGATGGAAAGACGGGTAGAGCACTTCTCCTCTCCCTACTCTATGGACAGTACGGTTTTATCGCTTGTACTTGAACATGTTGAGCGATTGCCAGCCCTTGAGCATCTAGATACTACACCTACTCTGGATGAGCTCAATAAGGCAATCGACCGCTTAGCGAATGGGGAGGCCCCTGGTGACTACGGAATTCCACCTGAACTCATCAAATGCTTCATCATTTGCTTCTTCAGGGCTGGCAGGAGGAGTGTGTCCCACATGAGATGCAAGACACAAAATTCATCACGCTATTTAAGAATAAGGGTGACTGGACCATTCCTAAGGAATCTCACTTCTGAATGTTGTAGGCAAATTGCTTGTGGAAGTCTTACTGATCCGGCTACACGTTTTGACTGAAAGAGTTTACTCTGAATCTCAATGTCACTTCGGCATTCGAAAAATCAACCGTTAATATATTCTTTTCCCTGTGACAATTTCAAGAAAAGTGTCGGGAACAGCGTATGCCGCTGCTTTCATTGATTTAACGAAGGCTTTCGAGTACGTCAGCAGGGAGGGTCTGCTCAAAATGCTATATCTGATCGGCTACCTCCAAGCCTGCTCAAACTTGTTATTTTGTTCCACTCACACATGAAGGGCTCAGTCTATTTTAACGGTTTCAGTTCAGAAGCCTCTGAATTTCACCGAGGCTTAAAATCAATAACGATCGGTCGATGCCATTCGAAGGAGGCCAACAACAACATAGAATTTTGACTACCGAAGGTCATTCACTAAAACACTTGCTAGATATATGTGATGAGAAAATGTCACGCGGTCATACCTTATCCATTTACGTCCCAAGTTCCCGTTTCAACTTTGCTATATTTCTTTAGAATTCCCTACCCCAACATGTGGTGGAGTCTCTTTGCCTGACGATGTTCAAGGCGAAATTTGACTATGACATGTAAAAGAAAACGATTCGCGAGCCTTACATTTGATATTCTGTATTCCTTTTATACTATTATATTTTTCACATTTTTATTCATACCGTAATCCTGTGGTGGTGTACAGTATTAACTTTTTAACAATAAATCCTTGAATCCTTGAACATATTATATTGTGTGTAAAAATGTAATGTGTTGATATGCTTGCGCCGTTTGGCTCTATTTATCATATATAATATATTTATCATGTATTTCGTTATTAATTTTACTTACTCCCTGTTTCCTCCACTGTTTCAAGTTAACTGGCAGACGCATGATTTTGTGCTCTGATACTTTTGAACATTACTCGTCACTCGCTGATTTATCCGGATCATTCTTACGCCATTCGACTTCACTTGAAGAGATCTAATGGACTCAATCATTTTTACTGTCATGTGGTCAATATTTCGGAAGTTCATATTTTTAACATCATCGTGGAAAATTTGTGTGAGCCTTGTTTTTTCGTGGAAATTATCTCAATCGACATTCAACGATCAGACGACCTTGACCCCTACTGCTGTCGGATGTCTGGACCCAAGAAAACTACGCGTGATTTGTGTAAAATTTACAAAAGGGGGTAAGTGTGAAATCGATAGTAGTCATGTGTTATATGTGCTCTACTATGATACACACTAATTGCGATAATGTTGTCTTTATTAATAATGCTGAACTTTCAGGTGTCCTTTATGTGTGTGGCGTATGTAGAACAAAGCCGTTAAACGGCGCCGAGACCAATATATCACAATCAGGAAACCTAGAAGATCGAATCAAATACTTAGAGAACTGTTCTCGAAAACTGGAGAAAACATTGAAGTCGATAGTAATTGCACACAATAACTCACTGAAAAATGAAACCAACCAAAACCCAACACTACATACCGTTCTTACATAAGATGCTCAGTTACTTGAAGAGAATTTGCGGGAGGCTGAACGGTTTAGTTATGCAAACGCTGGCTGCGACTCAGATTTTAGTTAGCTTGAAAAGTCATAGGGGCACCTACTGACTGTCCATCAGTAGAATTCCTCTACATCCAAAACTAACACTGAAATAAAACAAATTTGATGAATCTCAGTGTAATCTGCACCAATGTGCCGAAGAAACCCGGGACAATTTTTATATTAGAAAAACTCATGATGGATATGAGCTTGATACTGCCTGAGTGAATATCCCGCTGAAGTCAGCACCCCAATTCTCCTCATCTTGACGAACCGCGTTTTTTGAGAATAACTATCAAAAGCCAAAAAATGGAAGACGTTTTTCTAAACTCTTATTTGCAACGTACATGATCACAGACTAAATGTCGCAAGATTCAAATATTTATTGTAAAAATAGCTCGTAGCTGTACAACACCACAGGATATTCGTATAATGACTCT
>JACCGJ010001231.1:18545-97740 GCA_013407085.1 Atriophallophorus winterbourni
TTAAATAATGCTTTCTGTTTTTTACTAGACGTGAGGGCTGTAGACTCATCAGAAATCAGTTTATGGTTCATAATTTGTACTAGTTTGTCAGATAGTTCATACGCGTGCAAGAGGGAAGATATGTCATGCTTATTACGAGCATATGAAGTCAAATAAGCAATGCGTTTCTCTAACTTATGAGCTTTACTCAGTTTAGGGTGTCTAGCATGTCTGGTTGTAGATTTCTGTAGTAAGTCACCAAGTTTATTATGAAAGATTTTGGAAATTACATTAAAATTGTCAGAAAGGAAAAATTCAGTCCAATCTTTGTTTCTAATGAGGTTTTCAAAGATTTTCCAATCTATGTGAGTAATTATATGTGGCTTTTTAACACTAGTTATTATGCTATTGCAACTCAATTCAAAAGATATAATGTTATGATCTCCATTAAAAAATGACGGAGATACGTTCAGGTTTGAAGGTGTGATATTCAAAGTAAAAACAAGGTAGAGGATATTTTATTGCGCGTTGGTTTATCAACAAACTGTGTAAAACCTAATAGTTTGATGGTATTAGAAAAAGAATTAAGATTTATGTCATTGCATTCTACCTGGTTGAATGAAGGCATGTTGAAATCTCCTGCAATTAATTTATAACGGCAAGGGTGGACAGAGGCTTCTATGAAACAATCAGTCAAGCGTTGAAGCGTTGAGGAAATAGTAGCTGGTGGATAGTAGATGCATCCAAGTAAAAGATCAAAAGCCGGTAGTGCCAGCCAGATAGAATCTTCGATATGACCGAAGACGGATGAAATGATGATGTTAGCTTGGAGGTTAGAGTGAACATAAACAAGGCAACCTCCTCCACGTTTTAAAACGCGGTCTTTTCTAAAAATGTGATAGTTTGGAATCAGAAGTTCACAGTCTGATTGTTCCTTTTTGTCCAACATTCAGTTATAAGAATAATATCAGCGGGATTAGGAAGAAAATATGAACGTAATTCTAATATCTTGTTTGTTATGGATCGAGCATTGATAAGAATAAACCTAAGAGTTGAGGGGCTATGATCAGAAAATGGCTTATTATGTATTTGATGATTATGTGGAGCATGTTGGTTTATGTTAAAAGCCTTTGTGGAGGGATTTGAAACTTTCTCATACTTGAATAAGGGAACATAGTAGAGTGAGTGTTAAATGAGTTAAAATATGGAAAATTGGTGTCGGGGGACCAGTTAATATGGTTAAAAAAAGTGTTGTGATGGGTTGTAATAATTCGAAAATGGGCTCGGGTATTGCGGACTTGGTCGATGGAATTGCCATGCCAAGTTCCGATCTAATGGATAAGGCATTATACGACAATTAAAGTTCCGAGTATTTCTATTGTCAGAAGTTGAAGAATTCCTGAAAGGAAGTGGTGCAGGCAATAACGCACTAGTTTGTCGAAACTTTGGTAAGATGGTTTTTTTTCTAAAGTGAGGGGATGTTATAATTTTAGTTGGAATTTTAGGTGAAATAATAGGTTGTGTTGAATTATTCACAGAAGAAGGTGAAGTTGGAGGCGCATTCAACTCTTGTGGCACCTCATCCAATTCCATCTTTTCTTTTCCATTGTTGGAAGATTCGGTGGAATATGGAGTAGTAACGGTACGCTTATGGAACCTAGTTCTCCGTTGCATTGGCGTTAGATCAGGTTTAAAAAATACATTTTTAAATTTTGGAATCGATTTCAAAACATCCTTATGGGCTAAAATGTGTGATGCTAGGCATTTGTCGCTAAGTTCTAATAGAATTGGGCAAGACCTCGAAGGCTTAAATTTTCTCAAGCGTTTTAGCGAAGCGCAGTCAAATGGGAAGCCATAAGATGAGCAGATAGTAGTTTTTAAATCTTGTAAAGAATATCTATCGTCTATATTAAACAGGATGACATTTTTAGATCTCAAGTCTCTTTGACAAATTTCAGTAACAATTGATTCAACGAACTTATTAGTTCGTTGAAGTATATCTTTGTCGATATTTGAATTATCATCCAAGAGGATAGTCAATGGTTGTAATGTCTTGCAAACCTGTGTAACAAAAGAGTTGTTTTTTCGAATTTCATTCAATTCGGATTCTAACTTCCGTAATTTATTCAAAATAACGGAAGTGTTCTGATCTAAGTATACGGAGCATTTGTTGGTCTTAAGGATTTTACGAAAATAATTCCTTTCGAGATAGGTGTTTTAGTATACATATTTCAAATAGTATAAATATAATAATAATCAAAAGAGTGAGAGATATAAAATAGACGTTTTCGTAATTATGAAATATTTGGCAATCACGTACCGTTTTCAAACCAATTGTTGTAGTGTTGTTAACAGTTCCATAAAGCAGTTTGGGATTTCGCTGCATTCTTACCGTCAGCTGGAGCTGATTATATTGTTTGTCCTCCCGGATGAGATTTGTGACTTGGTTCCGCAATTCGCGAAAGTTTGCTCAGGTCGAATCAGTTCGGCGCGTTTCATTGATTGTCAAATACAATCAAAATTACTCAAATACTTTTATTGCGCGGATAATCCTTCGACCATCTCTGGCACGGCATTTGGTTCACACGACGGAGAATATCTCATCTTCAAATATGCCTAGAACAAGGACTGGCAAGTCGTTAATTTAAACCCCGATACCGTTTATGAACTTTCTACTATTTTAATAATTCTCCTGATTAATCTGTGCATACTCCCGTACGTATACCTTCCTCGAACGATGTTTGTAATAATTTGCTTTCAAACTCCGCCATTTTAACTTTACCTGACCAGCACCGTCCTCCTAGCTTATGTGATTTTAAAGGTGTTGAATCTAGAGCGTTTGCTTATCATAAGGAACGTTGTCGGAAATTGAATAAGGAAATATACGAAGAAGACATAGCCATCAAATTGAAGGAGCTGGATATTTGTAGACGCAGCCTAGAGGCGAAGCTAAATATGATGCACGATTTCGATTCACCCGATGATACCAAAGTCGATCATGAAATCGACACGATCCTAATGCGTAAACATACTCCTAGTCCATTGAACTCATCTAAATCCGGGAACGAATGTCCTGGTTTAAGTAACGCAGCGTTACGTGAGATGCTGATTAACGCATCTGGTTCGACGCGGTAATCTGACATGCGTGGAGATGGATTACCAAAGATAGACATAGATAAGTTCGATGGTGATCCGATGAGATTCTGCAAATTCTTCATAGACTTTGAGATGACCATTGAAAACCGCATTTCTAATGATAACCGCAAATTAATGTATTTATTACATTACTGCAGTGGTTCTGCGAAGGACGCTATTGAAAATTGTGGTAACCTCCCATATAGTGAAAGATATTGTCTAGCCCGACGCATCCTTAAGACGGAACTTGGTCGCCAACATGATATCGTCCAGTCATTTTTGAAAAAGATTCATCATCATTATTCGGAATGACATTGGTTCGCTTCGAAATCTGACACGCAGAATGCGGAACTGCGAGCTCGCACTTGACGCAACATTAGTGACAGTTGATTTTGCCGAAGAACTGGGACTGCCAGGTGAACGAAGCTACATTGATGTCACTTCAGTGCATGGCACACGTAAACAAAAATCCTATTGTCACGTCTTTCGGAATTCAGTCGCTGCATGATGGTGCCAAGTTAGATATCGACCGGGCTCACGTGATGAATTCTCTCCCAGTGAAAGAGTTGACATTTCCTGGGCAGTCATCATTGAAACATTTGAATCATATATCTGATCTCAAGCTAATCCGTATCCCAGATGAAAAAGTTCGGATTTTATTGGGAGTAAACGTCCCGGAAGTTCACTAGGTGTTGAACCAGAGGCTTGGCATACCAAAACAACCATTTGCACACTTGACGTTATTGGGGTGGACGATTATTGGTCCAACTTCGACAGCAATGTGTGAAGCTTCGAAGAATTGTCTCAGCACACAAAGGGATATTGCTAAGGACGTAACATTGTTTGACAGTGAATATTTAATAATCGGGATAATTGTGCGCTGGCTGTGCCTGTGATTAGTAAGAGTGCTGGTTTGTCTGGTTCCGGTACGAAACGTAATGCTACGTCGAGTTCTGGATCTGATTCGAGTGACGATGATGTTCCAGTGGTTGCTGCAGGAAAGTCCAAGGTTGCAGCGTTGTCCACGAAAGCGACGCCCCCGATAGCCAAAGACTCTTCGTTAACTGGTGCCGCTGGATCGAAGCGTACTGCCGCGTCCAGTTCGGACTCTTATTCGAGTGATGTTGCTGTTTTCTGTGTGAAATCAATGTCTTCAGCATTGTCGGTGAATTGGAAGAAAGCGGGTCTTCCGTCTCCGGTTGTTGTTGGTACCAAGCGTTTATCTTCATCTGGTCGTGATTTGAGTAACAGAATTACAGGAGTGATTTTGCTGTTGATGAGTATGTTCTCTGCCAGAACGAGAATGCATCGCGCGGTTCGTAGAAAAGGGTTATCATATCGGATGCAGACGGACATGTGCGTAAAGTATTGCATCGCATTGCAGATGGAAAGCTTAAACGAGATATACGCCGAGTATGGTTTTTAGAAGGTGATAATAATCCAAACACTTTCCCATTATTCTTGTTTCCTACTGCACTTTTGTTTTACTTTTTCTCTTTGAATAATTTGACTCCATTGTTATCTGCGCCATTTCTCGTTTGGATTCGTGTGCATAACGTGATACGCGTTCGACATTGTTTTTGACATTGACCCGGATTTTTACCTAGTTGACCCCAATATTTGAGGTATGTTTTTAATATATTTTGATTGCCTCAATACAGTACCGCTTTTATAGACAAATGCGATTCGGGTTCTGATATACCTGGGGATTTTGCGCGTCACTAAACTTGGGACATTTCATTGATTGTCAAATACAATCAAAAATTGGTAGGCATCAAAAACCACCGGGGGTAAAACGAACCGCATAAAAAAGCCGTCGCTAAGAATAATGATCCAGTAAAATCGCAACAATCTAACTATGTTTCTTTAGAAAGGCAAATAAATGCCCTGGCTGAGCAAGTTAATAAGCTTGCTGGACCCAATTTAATGGCAAAAACGAGGCCAACTGGTACTCTGCTCATTCTAAATAGGTAAGAGCCGCTGATTCGCGATAGTAAATCCCGGCGGCAAATGGACCGTTCCAGGGTGAATGATATTTTGCCCATGACAGGGCTAGTTGAGTGAAAGGTTAAAAAGGTCCATCGTGTAGGCCGGTGGAACCCAACTGTAATTAGCGCTCGCCCGATTTTAGTAGAATTTATAAACCAGCTTGTTAGAGACAGCATCATCAACATATCTACTACACAAGAGGGATTCTTTCTAAATCCATACTTTTTTCTCAAATTTAACTGGTTGTTTCCAGTATGATATTCAGCAAAGTGACGCTCAAACAGTTTAGAAATCATAGGTAACAAAGTCAGAGGATGGTAATCAGCTAATTCTGAGCGCCTATTCCTTCGTAGATAGAAGTTATTATTTTATATATGAAATCGGTGGGATTCATGCCATTCACCAATATTTGATTAAATTACTCTGTCGCATCATTTTGAGCACATTGATTAAATACTTGTGGGGTTATTCCGTAGGGTCAAGAAATCTGCCCATCTAACGACTGCATAACATATGAAGCACGCTGTCTAGTGTGAAAAACATTTCACCTAATAGAACACTAAACGGGTTGCACTGAGTTGTATTGTATATCGCATTTTATTCCTGACAGAAACATGATGAGTAAAAATAAGCCAATAATTCATCAGATTTCTATGCAGATGTTTCTTGTCATGACTGCAACACCTCGTTTTACCATAAAGCGACACGATTCTAATCGCTAGAGGAATTAATCTCAAATGTTTGTCTTTTCAATTGATCATGGATGTTGAATTTGTGAAACTATTCTTAAGTAACAGCAGGTTTATTGGTTGTGTTGTGAAAATTCAATATGTTTCAAACGCCGTACAGCATTGCATGCCATTTAAACAATTGTTTACTGTTTCTCTACTGATTCAAGGCATGCGGATCTTAATTGTACTACCTCTTCCAGATAAGTGCAAACAGCACGAAACTGGTCGTAGGATGTGTGCGTGATAGAAATGAACGTGGATGCGGATTTTTTATGAATAATTTCTTGATGGAAAGAAATTTGTGTGTAATCGGTTTGAGTAGTTTTTGGTAACGTTTCACTTCTGACACAGAATATTCGTCAAACCAAGGATGATAGGGAACATAACTAAGTGGCAGTCAACCCATCACCACTGATTTGAACTTACCATCGATATTTATGTTAGCAATATCATTAATGACCAAAATGTCTTACCGAAATATATTCATTTCTAATTGAGTTGGTTTGCAACATTTCCGCATCTTTTTAATGCTTTTTCATCACGGCTTGTTTACATGAGAAAATCCCACAATGACAGATGCTAGATTTTACTTCGCTATCAGAGTTTAGAGTTTAAAATTTCCCCTATTTGCCTCAAACGAAACAGCTGATCCGTATTGGGCATTTAGCAAATGTTACGGCCGGGTGTATAGAGCAACGTGTTCATTGGTTATGTAATATTGAACTGTGATTGATTCAAGATTTAGGTATAAATTTGACGTATCGTGAGTTGCTTCCAACAAGTCGACAATTAGCGCATCATCAAGTGCTCAGTTAACATCTCATAAACAAACATAGAAAAACACTTTAAGATGATGATCGATACCCACTGTCATTTGGTGGAGGATGCTTTTGACAATGTGAGTAATTATTTAATCTACATCCGTTGAAAAATAATCATTGAAATAATATTAATAAACTAGGAAAATATTATCATCGTTGCATGTATATTCCAACAATTTTTTTCATATTATTATACACAAAATGTTGATATTTTCATGAAGTGCGAAAAGAAACCATTAAAAAATCCTCCAAATAACCCCCCAATAATAGCGTTCTACATTTTCTCGGTTTAATGTTATTTGAGACCTACTAAGACCTAGTTGTTAACAAAAAATTCGAATGCTTTTAATGGAAAACGAAAAAAACTAAATGAATTTAATTGTTGGCCGATGCTTCTGTATTTCGCGTATAATTAAATCTCTTAGAAATGTCGTGTGGCGAACAATTATGTGAGTTATCAAAGAGCATGTTTACCGACATCGTTGAAGACCGATTCGTTTTACAAAGATCTGGTAGTCAGGAATTTCTGAAGTTGTGCTCGATGAAAAATTCCAAATCCTTTCTACTTTCCTTTCCCGGTCGACATTTTGAATTATATTTATTCTGCAACATTCGGGTTTGTCACTCTGCAATAGAATTCCCGAGGTTTGTCAATTTTATTCCAACGCAACTATTGTTACTTAACACCTAATCTGAAAAAACCATTTGGTGATAATCATCGGTATAGGAATGAATAGAAAAATCGTGGAAAAAGTGTTTAATTCCACGGACAGTATTCAATTAATCCATTAAGGTCAGGGTGCTAAAAATGTGCCAAATTTGTTTGCGAAAATTAGCGATAAAAAGGGCAAAGCCCGAAACTTATAATTCGCTGACTGCGACCAAAAAGCGAGCCGATGATTTTATTTTTCAATCCATATGCAATGACCAATGAGGAAATTTTTCATCTAATGTTTAAATATCGTGTGTTGGTTTTACTAGCAATTACGAAGAGATTACCAATGTAGAGCAGCATGGTTGTTTACTATACGAGATATCTAAAAGATTTTATCAGCATTTCATTAGTAGCAGCTTACAATGACCGCGTTTCTGGTTCTTCGCTAGTGTAGTAGTGATTTAATGCAGTTTTGTTTCTCAAAACTCGTATGGCGTGGCATCTATATAATTGCTCAATGCTATTACCTATGTAAGTGCATCTTAAATATTTACCATATACCGGGATCTAAAATGTTGGCTATATACTTTTATATTCATCACTAAAACCTCGAAATGCTTTCACTAAAACTATAAAAATAAAATGCATTTTAATAAGTTTAATGACGCATTGTTTATTAATGATCCGTGTCCCCGATCGTGTGTTTAGAAAATTGTCTGAATATTCGAAATTTCAATATAGATTATTTTATTATTAAATTTTCGAATTACGATTTTCAGGATGTCGACGAAGTTATTGTTCGAGCGGTTGCAAACGGTGTAAGAGGTCTGATGGTATTGACTGAAGAAAAAAACGACATAGCTAAAGCGCTAGCTTTACAGGAACGGTGAGTTTAAAAAAACAAACTTAAAACAACCTTAACCGGTCTAGCTGAAATTATGATCAAATTGAAATTGTAAATTGAAAAAGATATCATTTGATATGAATGAAGCATTGACTTACTGTGAATTACAACTTGCACAATAGAAAATTGAAGCGAACATTTTTTCACACATGAATAACGAACTCTCATTGCAACGCTAATTAGTACTATCGTCTACGGTTGAAAATGACCGCTGATTCAAAACCCCACTGTATTCACCAGTGTAATGTGTTGCTAAACTCTCCCGCACTTACGCACCACAACCGGTTTCTGGTTGTTTGCCTTCATCAGGTGGATAGAGTATGATCAGGATCAGCGGGACTTTGAACATGGGTAAATTGGTAAACAAAGTTAGACATTGAAGCTCCTGTTTGATATGGTTCGTACCACGAACAACGAATTTCGAACACGAATTCAGAAATGATTAGTGACCAAGCAATCATGGTGCTTATAAAAGACCATATATTGTGGTGGTCAGATCTCCATCCATTACACACCATCACCGGTAAATGGTGAAAAAAATAAAAAAACGACTGTTTCCTACCCGTTTTGTACATTTGATTGTTTCTGTTGAACGGCACCATATCTGCATAAGGTCGTGCATTATATTATTAATTTAGTAGCAGTATATACCTAAATAACCATAGCTCGACCGAATTCTTTCGAAATTGATGTGAGAATAAACTAGACGCAAAAATATCAACTCGGAACATTGACTGGAAAATTCTGAGAAAATAAGACCGTTCTTTCAAATGGAAACGAAATGAAAATGACAAATAACTTCAGCATAATTATATATATATATCGTTTGAACAGAAAATAAATATGAAGTATTTTTATTTTAGTAGCAGTATATATCTAAATAACCGTAGCTCGGCCGAATTCATTCAAAATTGATGTTAGAATATATATATATATATCTGTTAAAACGAAACGTTTGAATAAAAACATCTTTGTTTTGTAATCCACTCTCAATTTCTGAACAACTTGCTAAGCTTGATCATCAATCTGAAGAAAAGGTTGATTTAGGCTTCCGAATCTTAAAACTTTGTACAAATTGTCGTAATATTTGTATGATTGTGTTAGGTTCTTTTATCCTAGTTAACCGCGTTCATAAGCCACAACATTGTTTTCATACGTCGAATACGGCAGCGCGTTTTCTATCTGTGAAATATCTGCTTTCTTGTTTCTTCCATTCCGTTTCCACCTAATTGTGATTGGCACAAACGAACGTGATTTAAAAAGAAAGGTAAAACTGTTGAATGTTTTTGAAACTCACTACCGGTAGTCGGCGTTTTTTTCTTCATTCTTTCGCTTGCACCTTATATTTGAGCAAAAACTCCGGCACCTTTTTAAATAGCTTTCCTGAAGTTGTCAATCTCGGGTTTGGAGTGCATCCGGTTCAAGTGAGTTTTCAAAGTGTTCCTTTTATGATTTGTAATGTTCAGTAATCTTGTTGCTGTATGTTCTTCACATGTAGCTTATTATGTGAATACCGGAAAAGAATTTATGATGGCAAATTTTGGAAATATGAACTGAACGATTTATTGTTTAGATTTCTTTAAATATGAATCTTAGATATCCATAGGAATTTGCTCATACATAATGACTGAAATTTTACACGCAATTTATAATCTAAACGATAATTTGGTATTTACAACGATGACGTTCTTTTGAACACATAGCGTACATGGCACGGATGTTATTTTGACGCGAAATTCTTGTAAATTATTAAATAAAATGCAAATTTATTTACCCACCAAAATATTCATTTGCCTGCTTTTCCGTCACACACACACCACGACCGGTTTCGTGCTGTTTGCACTCATCAGGTAGGGACAGTAAGATGAGGATCCGCATGCGCTTGCAACAGTGGAGGAATGGTAAACAAGGAGCGCTTGTATGCCACTGTTGGATAATGCTGGTACGACCAACCTGTTCAATCACGTGTCCAAACACATGTTTAATGGGGTTAAACTCATATCTATAAACCAAAATATTCATTTGCATGCTTTTCCGTCCCACACACCACACGACCGGTTTCGTGCTGTTTGCTCTCATCAGGCAGGGACAGTTAGTTCAGGATCCGCATGCGTTTCAAACAGTGGAGAAATGGTAAACAAGGAGCGTTTGCATGCCACTGTTAACTAAGGCTGGTACGACCAACCTGTTGAAGGAAAACTGTCAACATCGAATGTACCACTTCGGGTGTGAACGTTTGAGGGTGGTTTTCCGCTGCACACTGGTTCGATAAACGCTGCTTTCGAGCCGTCAATAGTAACTGTATCTTGAGCACCATTTATTTTGATGACGACGTATTTAACACAGCGGCTAATGACTTTGAAGGGTCCAGTGTATGGGGCTTGCAGGGGTTTGCGTGTGTGATCAGTTCGAATAAAAACAAAAGCACATGACTCTAAATCACTCGGCATGTAAACGTTACGATTGTATGGGCGAGTGGGGGTGACACGCAATTGACGCATTGAGGGTAGGTAGCGATTGACATAATTGGGAACAGTGATGTCTGCTGCCACGTCATGGGATGCGATCAATTCACCAGGGAGGCGGAGTGGAGTGCCGTAAACTAATTATGCCGCAGAACAACCGAGATCTTCTTTGAAAGTAGCACGTAGACCAAGAAGGATAAATGGTAGGTTCTCAGCCCAATTTTCCGTATTACCATGTGACATAAGTGCGGCTTTTAACGGTCGATGGAACCGTTTAACAAGTCCGTTAGCGCAAGGATGATAAGCTGTTGCTTTTATATGATTAGCACCTAGAACAAAGGTAAACTCAGGTAAAAGTTTGGATTGAAACTGGGATCCATGATCCGTAGTAACAGTTGATGGAACACAATAATTTCTGATCCAGTTTTGCAGAAAACTTTTCGCTACAGTTTCTGCTGTAATATCGGTAATAGGAATGGCTATAGGCCAGCGGCTAAAACTGTCGACACAAGTGAACATGTATGTGAAACCATTCGAGATACCCAGAGGACCGACAATGTCGAGATGAACATGCTGAAATCTTTGACTCAGTGTAAGAAAAGATCCTGGGGCGCTGAGAGTATGACGTTGCACTTTGTTGCGCTGACACTGGATACTAGCTTTTGTCCAATTTTGAATATCCGTGTGCATTTTTGGCCAAACAAAGCGATCGGTGATAAACTTACGAGTAGCACGAATACCGGGTTGGGAAAGCGAATGAAAGTGTTCAAAAATGGACTTCCTAAGTAACTTTGATACTAAAGGACGGGGGTGGTCGGTGGAAAAATCACATTATAAAGTCAAACTCGTATCGGGAATAGGGCCCGTTTGAACTCTGAGAAATGAGGTTGATTGATATTGCTGTAAGTGACTGTCATGTTGCTTAGCCTCTGCTAAATGCTTAAGATCGAAATTCGATCGACTGATTGCGCTGGGTTGCATGCGAGAAAATGCACCTGCAACTGTGTTCGATGAAGCAGACAGATAACGTATATCACTCGTAAATTGCGAAATATAGTCAAGTTGACGTATCACACTGGGTGAATATCTATCAGCTACAGCAGAGAATGAAAACGTCAAAGGCTTGTGATCGGTCCAAACAGTGAAATTGCGGTCTTCGAGCAAATGTTGAAAATGGCAAACAGCAAAATATATACCTAAACATTTACGATCAAATGTGCTGTAACGTGCCTGGGCGGGTTGGAGATGACGGGAAAAATGCAAGCGGTTTGACAACACCGTCAATACTTTGCTGTAGGACAGCACCGACTGCTGCTTGGGATGCATGAGTGGCAAGCGAAAGTGAAGCATGAGGTTTTCTAGACATGTAGGATAATTAAGATGCTTCAGTCATTTTATATTGTCGCTTATTTCCGCGTATCAAATCAGTCATTAGTTGAGATATGTTAGCACAATTGGGAATAAAGCTTCTGCAGTAATTAACTAAACCAAGAAATCGACGTAACTGTTGACGAGAATTGGGACATGGATAGTCGTTAATGGACGAGAGTTTAACGGGCATGTGGCGAATGCCGTTCCGATCGACATGATGTCCCTAAATTTCAAGAGCAGTGACACCAAAAAGGCACTTATCCGGATTGACCACCACGCCAAACTGTGAAAGTCGCTGAAACACCGAACGCGTATGCACTGCATGTTCCACTTGAGACGAAATAGCAATGAGGATGTCATCAATATATACATGAACAAAAGATATTCCTTGGAAAACTTGGTCCATGAATCTCTGGAAGGTTTGAGCAGCGTTGCGTTAACCAAATGGCATTTTTAAAAATTCGTGAAGATCAAAAGGTTTGATGATGGCTGTTTTCGGGATTTCTTCCTCGGCGACAGGTATCTGTGGTAATCACGCACCAAGTCCAGTTTAGAAAACACAGTCTTTCCATGCAAGGAAAAGCATGCAAATGACTATTTTGGTTCATTGTTATGGGTTTAACCCCATTAAACATGTGCGATTGAACAGGTTGGTCGTACCAGCCTTATCCAACAGTGGCATACAAGCGCTCCTTATCTACCCACACTTGTGATTCTTAGGTAAGATAATGAAAGACCACTGAGCTTCTTTTCTCAAACGTTAGCCTCGGGATAATCGATCCAATACTTTTTATCCGTGTCTCACTTGCACTAAAGTTGCATCATGTGGCGATATATAATATAATGGGTGATACAGACGTCAGGTCAATTTGAGTTAAATCCCGCTACAATTTTATAATTTGTTACGTTTCTTACCCGCATAGCGAGAACAATCAATCCTACATTAATCATGCTCAACCCTTTTCCTGTCCAGTTGTCTATTTGGTCAGGATTTACATCATTAAAAAATAAATTATCATCCATTAAACACCTACGATTCTCGCAAGAAAAGTTGACGTCAATTGGCCAGCATTGTTGATACGCGCATGGCTAAAGACAAAACATGCGCCCATCTTTTCAAAAGCAGAACCCAGTACCATAACTATGTCTTCACTTATCTGTACCGGTTGTCACTTCGGTTTAGATTATCAGGCGATTTCGTGCCATCCAGGATCCATACAAAACCTCGCCAAGTGGAAATCTTATTGGCCTATCTCTTCATGTTTCTGTTCCCGAAGATGCTGTCACTTAAACGTTCTCCTGCACATCCTTCCGGAACCCCAATTCTCGCATGTTTACTATTGCTTCCGTGAGACATTTCGGTGTTTCCTGCTTTGTGTTGTGCAGGAGGGACGGTATATTTTCAAAGAGATAGTGATTGACTATTTACTGCTGCGCTCACGTGTTTACAATACTAATAAATTTCGTATACGTAGTTGACTTACCAATTGTTTCAACAAACAGATTTAGTGGAGCAAGCATTTTAATTTGGGATTCCAGATGGTAGGCACATGGACACAATACGAGTTTAATATCTAATATCATGAAAACTAATTTGAGTGGAATTTGTTGGGAGAGTATTTGAGCAACTCTTTATCTTGTCACACACAATCTGCGTCAGTTTAAACGGATAAATCAGAACACGGAATAGATTGATGACCTACCGGGCTTTAGTCAAGGATTCAGTTCTAATGAACATGTGCTGAAAACTAATCTCATGTGCACTTTGACAAAATAGGTGTATTGCAGCTTAGCATAGGGTTGTATATTGAACGCCCGCGGAGGACGTTGAAATATTTTACGATGGAGCACATGAAGCGAACAAAAATTGCGGGCGAAATATCTGTAATGATGCATTCGGCGCTGTGACAGACAAACAAAAATTAGTATTGACATTCTGCTGAGTGTCTATTTTGATTGAAAATTCTTACGTTAATGAAGACTGATCCATATTTGACACATGCTTATCCGCATACGTGTGAAACATTGTCAACTGGCCTTTATAGATGTTACGTCCAGACAAATTCTAAGATACCCTTTTTCAAAATGTTTTGTCAGAGCTGCATCATAAATAAGAAACAGAGAGAGCCGAATGTGATTACGTCAGATAATTCAAGCTTGAATCGCTTCCCTATTCTAATATCTATCACGCTATTTGCACATGCTTCAATTCAATTCAATTTTAATGGCCTTAAATGCATATAGCTTTACAAAAAAGAGAATGATATGGAAACTACGAATAATATAACAAGCAAAAACGGGATTTGGTTTCTTACTGAGCAGTTCAAGAATCAGGTAAAAGTCCAAAGGCAGAATTTGTTTTCGATTGGTTGGATGGCAAATGCAGATGCATGGGGTCAAGATGTATAGTTTTGTTCGTTGCATGGGTTAAGGGTCAAAAAGGCATCAGGACTTCTCTTGAAAATCTGCTGATTTGGTGAGTTTACAATATAATCGGGTAGATTGTTCCAAGTAAAACAAACTCACATAGCAAAAAATGTCGTCTAAAGTTGGGTCGCGAGTGAGGGACAGTTAGAGTAAATGTGCGAGCTCTTGTCTTATCCGAGATCCTTAGATAAAATAATCATTTTAGAGGGTGATTTGCGGCATTAAAAATATTTTAAACCAAAACAAAATCCCCCTGAAGACGACGACGTGGATAATCGAAAAAATTCAGAGTTTTAATTCGCTTATTGTGTGTTTTCCGGCTGAGTCCGGCAACAAGTTTTGTAGCAAGATGGTATATTCTTTGCAAAGCCACAACATACTTTTTAAGCCATGGCGACCATGCTCGAATTGCATATTCCATCGTGGGTGTGATGTACGTATTTATAATCCAGGGAATTTTCTGCTTTGGGAACTTACCGAAAATTCTCTTCAAGAGTGACAATGTCTGTGATGTTTTGCGATAGACGGAGTTGCAGTGGCTCGACATCCCTAGGATGTTTCTAAGTAACACACCCAAGTCCTTTTGTTCCATGGTCCACGAGAGCCTGTGTGTACCAAGAAAATATGGGAACTCCGCATATATACCAAGGTTTACATGCGACACTTTTGGAAATGGAAAAATAGGTGAATTTTGGGGACTGAACGTGGAGGTTGTCTAGATCCTTCTCGAGCAATTCGCAGTCTTCCGGCTTACTTATCTTCGACCACACTTTTATATCGCCCGCGAACAGTACGATCTTACATTTGATGAAAGCCGGTAGGCTATTGGCGAAACGTGCGAAGAGGATTGGTTTGAGGACGGATCCCTGAGGCACTCAACTTGTTACGGCTACCGACTTCGATCAAACATTGACCCCCACACCGGTTTTCACAGCCACTTGGCGATTGTGTCCCGATTCATACCTGAGATCAACCTGGTTAACGCTGATCACAACACAAGAGACAGCAGCTTGGTCAACCGCGTTTATTACACACAAGACCACGAACAAAGCGCATGCCTATCTTATACCGACAAATCAAGTAACCATTACACTGACCTGAAACATGTCTGTTCCAGTAGACACTTAGATCTGATTTCTCAATCGATTTCGAGCCAACCCTGTAAATTTAAGTTCTCACCACACAAAGCTTTCTCAACCGAAATGAAGGAATTCCGTATCAAGATTCAAGATTCAAGATTCAAGAATTTATGGTCACAAAAAGCACATAGCTTCACAATTACCATATCATAGTAAATATACGTTCAGGAAATAGGTATAAAATAAACATGTAATGTCAAGTATAGTCAAGTTGTCTAGTTACCATGAGTCAATACGCAGGTGTCGTCAAATCGTTATGCAACAAATAAGTATCCAAATTTCGAATAAACGTTTCGATGCTGGAAGAGATGACAAGCGTTTCAGGGAGGGAATTCCAAAGGAAACAGACACGTACACAATAAAAATATCGGCGACAGCTGATACGGGAGTGGGGAATTCGCAGTGTCGCTGAGTGGCTGCGTGTATGACGTGAATCACGGTATTCGAATAAATGTTTTAAGGGATGATGTGGGGTATTTAATATTTTATATGTTAGTATCACATCGCTTCGAAGGCTTCTTTGGAGTTGAGTGGGGAGCCTCAGTTTTTGCAATCGTTCCTCGTACGCTAGTTTACGGAAACCTCTTACGAGTTTGGTTGCGCGATGGTATATTTTGTCAAGTAATATTATATCCTTTTTTAACCACGGTGTCCAAGCTTTTGATGCATGTTCCATGGTTGGAATTATATAGGCGTTTATGATGGTGGGCAAAGTTCCAGGCGAGAAGGTTCTGAAGACCCGTCGCAGCATACCTAGAAGCTTGGAAGCACGCTTGTAGATAACCTCACAATGCAGGCTGTTCTTCAGGCTGCCGCATACCCAGACTCCAAGATCCCTTTCCGATTCTGTCCAGCTCAAAATAGTCTGCCCAAAGTGATACTGGTACTGGAATGGCTTACCAATTTGCAACACCTTGCATTTTTGGATATTGAATGGCAAATTATTCCGTACCGACCATTCGTGTAGAGCATCTAGATCACGTTGCAGCTGTACACAGTCCGCAATTGTTTTTATCCGGGTCCAAAGTTTAATGTCATCAGCAAAAAGAATCACCTTGCATGCGAGCGTATCTGGTAAGTCGTTGATGTAAGCCAAGAAAAGTACTGGCCCGAGGACTGAACCTTGCGGTACGCCACTAGAGGCATCAATAGCCTGTGATAGTACCCCGTTGATTCGAACGATCGCCTTACGCTCACTGAGGTAACTTTCAAGCCATATGAGTAGCTGTCCGCTGATACCCATTTGCTTCAGCTTTTGTAATATTCGAAAGTGATCAAGTCGATCGAAAGCTTTAGACATATTCAGATAACAAGCGTGGACGCTAGCTCCTTCGTCAACCGCTTGGGTCCAGTCATTTAAAGCCGTCAACAGGTTTGTCAAGCATGAGCGAGATTTACGAAAACCATGCTGCGCTACAGATAGCAAATTTTGTGATTCAAGGTGATGAACTATATTTTCTGTCACTATCCGCTCTAGAACTTTGGATATCACAGGAAGTAGGGTGACAGGACGGTAGTTTGCCGGATCTGAACGTCTACCGCCTTTGTAGATAGGTGAAATTACCCCTGTCTTCCACTCTGTTGGCACCACTCCTTCAATTAGAGAATGTTTGAACAATTCACACAAAGGTTCACACAGCTGCTGGTCACAGGGTTTTAGTATAGTCGGAGTGATCCCATCCGCTCCAGGGGATTTCCTAGGGTTCATTTGACACAAATGTCGTTGTATAATCACTGGATTAATCTCGATCTCAGTCAGCTGTTGCGTCACTGTTGATGGCGGTAATTCTTCAGTCGATCGAATCGCTAACGGATTAAATACTTTAGCATAAAATTGAGCGAGAGCATCAGCTGTTTCCTTTGCTGAGACTGTTAATCACTTGTCAGTAAGAACAGGAAACACCCCTGGTTTCACGCTCGATCGAGCATTGACAATCCGATAAAGCAATTTAGGATTTCCTTCCATTTTCCAAGATAGAAAGCGATGGTAATTTTGCTTGTCTTCTTTGATGGGAGTGTTTACTCTGTTGCGAATTCCGCAAAATTGTTGCCACGACGCATCAGTCTTGGTATTTCTGTGTTGAAACCAAGCAGAGTTCCTTTGTCCGATCCATTTTTTCGCGCGACTACGAAGCTTGAAGCGAAAGTCGCTTAACCCTCGTTCATTAAAAAATCGCGAATTTTGATATATGTTTGACTGAAGTCTTTCTGTGATTGCGGTGCAATGTGTTTTTGTGTTGTGATAATCAAGCACTCGCCAATTTACTAACCCAAGCGCGTCACGTAAACTCACGTAGTCGATCCTTCTGAATAGTTTTGCGGATTCACATACTCGTCTAGCGCTGCATACATATTCAAAATCTAACACAAGATGATCACTTCGACCGAGAGGGGCAATGTAGTCAACACCTTCAACTGCTGTTGCCTCGGAAGTAAGGATTAAATCCAAAACGGACGGTAACTCTGATCCTCTTTTGTGAGTAAAGTCGGACACATGGTTATGCAGTGGAATCATGTCGATCAGCTCACGAAATTTATGATCAGTTGTGTGTAGAGGATGATCTGATCTGTTAAAAAGATGAGGAGGTTTGAAGTCCCCCATGACCAGTAATTGGGAGCTAAGTATCTCTCCGGCATATTTTGGAGCCTCTAATACCCTGTCGTTTTGAGCATCCGTCGAAGATGGAGGGCGATATATTATGCCAATGATGCAGTCGTCCTGTGACTCCTGTGTAAGGCTACACCAGAGGGTATCTTCTGATTCGAGGTTGGAATCGTGAATTATTATGCACTGAAGACGTTCGTGAAAGTATAAAGCCACACCACCACCTTTTCGTGGACGATCGTTTCGTAATAGTATCATGTTTGGGATCGACAGTTCCCTTTCATTCATACAAGATTGAAACCAGGTTTCAGTCACAGCGATGAGGTCTGGTGAGTATCGTTTGCACAGCTCGGTTAGTTCAGCCAATTTATTAAACAAACTTTGGGCATTCGTATAGAGACACTTTATTGAGCTTTTAGCATGTAACAACGAGTCAGTAACAGTATTTATTGGTCCGACGCTGTCGACGTCCGACATTTGTCGTTTTTTGATGCAAGTTGAGATATTTTAACTGGCGACTTTGAGTCAGACTCGGATGCCTTTGCAATGGAAGGCTGCAATTTGACTTCAACAACTTTGGGATCGATAGCGGGTGAAATTGTCCTCGCCTTGTGTTGTGCTGGAGGCTGGTGTTCTGTATATCTCACGAAAACTCGTGATTAGCATCCATCGCTAATTCATTTCACACCCGCACAATAGTTACTTATAATGTCTGCATGCGCCGCAGCAAGTTTGAAGTGCTCTTTTATAAATGACAGAACAACGTTTTTAGAAAAAACTACATGGAAAGCAGGTGATCCCCGGTAAAGCATTAGAACGATTGAAGTAAGGCTCAGTATTTGTGACTGCATTCGATGATGATAACGATCTTCTTATTTCATTGAAACGCAAAGCTAAATCTGAGCGGGATCTAGAGCATACGATATCGTATTGGCACAGTCTTCTATCTTATTTGGTTACATGAATGTTATCAACTAACTCAACAGTAGAATATAAATATATATATATATATATATATATATATATCCACACAAGATACACGAATCAATCACAAAGAAAGCATCTCTGAAACACGGAAACAAAACGTCCGATCACTACTCCCTGAATCAGACACATACGCAAGCAGTGTAATTGACAAAGGTTGAATGATGATGTGATTTCCTTGAAAGATACGGGGCTGCCAGAAACCAGTAATGCAAACGATATGAAACAATAATGCAAAGAAATTTGCGTGCAATAGGTTAGAGCAGATTTTGGCTAACGTAAGAAAATATACTTTGTTATATGAATCGACTACACCAAATTTATTTTTCAGAGTTATTCATTCACGAAAAGTAGCCCAGCATAAACGTGGCGGAAACGAAAGTATTTTTATCTTTATTTGAAATGCAAAAATAATAGGATTACTTCTTCAGAGTTTATTCGCCATCTTTATCCCAACGTGTTGCTGAAACGAGGGTTATTAAATGCGTTCTATTAAAATTGGATGTATCTTTAATGGGCGAATTTAATCCCAAAGATTTCCCATACAACATTTCTTGGTTAAGCGATTCGGTAGGTAGAACCAATAAAAATGGGCAAAGCCATTTTCAACACTACCGGCATTTCAGTAATTACGCCTATTTGACTTATTACAAAACGAAAGCACAGATTAACCATACTTGGAAACATAATCGATCCAAACATCAGCATCACGTAAGTCTCGCTAGTATTAAAGGCGTATACTGATCAAGGCATTAAACCAGGACTGAAACACAGATTTATTCATAGATTTATTCATAGATTATATGCAGGTAAAAAGCTATGCTTTACAAGACCCACAAAAATGTACATCGGGTCGGACGGTAAAAATATCAAAATATTGTTCGATTATTGTCAAACATAAAAAACATACTTTTCCATGTGGATATCTAGTGATTTTTTGAAAACTTCAACAGTTCCAGATTGTACCACATGAGTAGGTAAACTGTTCCACAGTTGCACATTGCGAACGGAAAATGCATATTTGCGGCAGTTCAACCTGCTATGCTGTTGGTAAAGTTTTAATTGGTGACCTCGCAGATGTGTGTTATGGGAAAGATGAAACAAATGACCGCAAGGATGATTTGATTGATTAGGCACTGTCCAAATGAATATAAGTGCTCCTCGTTTCCGTCTGTATTCAGCCGAATGCAAATTCAATAAATCTTCAATGAGTGTATAACTGAATGATGAGCCAAGGATTAATGCTAGTTGCCGCCCAGTTAGAATAAAATCCTCTGAACGACGATAAAATCCTAACCGATTGAAGCTAAAATCCTAGAACTCGTTCCATACAAACACTTCATAAATTAAGTCTTCAGCATTCTCATCAGCAACCTGTCATAGAAGGCACACTGGACCCCAACCGCAATAAATACCGATGAAATTCACTTTTTTAATCTCATTGTTAAAATATCCGTCAAATTTTAACGATACATCTGCTAAAATTAGCGAAACGTGTGTACTCGGTATATCTTTATGGCTTTCTAATTGAAAATTAAGCCGTAGATATAATCTTATCGCCGAAATAGGTGCATGAACAGTGTTGGAATTATGAGCTTAGATTTTGCTATATGTTTTATTAAATAAATCTACATTGAAAGGACAGTGCTGTTCGAAATGCTCAAACTATTAAGCTGGCCAGGACTTTTCACTATGGCATGAATGGTTTTAGCCCGCTTAAACGGTTACTATTCAGACGTGTTTTGAAATTGTTGATGCGTCAACTAAGTATTGTCACTTCAGTCTTATTTTTTATTTTGTGGATAAATTAATTTAATTGCTAAAAAATCATGTACAAGGATAAAGTCATTTACTAGTATAACATTTATTTCATGAAACCGATATCAGGGAATGGCATCGCCCGGCGTTGAAAAAAGCAAAATCAATCTGTTCAAAATGTATCGGATTCTCTCACCTAACAATAATAGATTTTCAATGAGCCAGACAGTCCACTCACACAAACCCCCAATTTCACATGTAGCAAAACCCCAATAGTGCAGAATTTTGAAACTCTTCACATAGAATAATCCATTAAACTTTAGCACAATCGGATTCAAGATTTCAAGATTCGAGATTCAAGATTTATGGTTAAAAAAAAGCAAATTTTTGTACAGTACCATAGGATATCACTCACTCACTCACTCAGTCCTCTCCGTGCCGGGTGCCACATGAGGCGAAGACAACTTCACGCCAGTGGTTCCGGTCTGCCGCTGCTCCCGTTGCCGTCTGCACCGTGAATCCTTGTGCATGTAGTTCACGTTCCAACGTTCAGCGCCAAGTTTCCTTGGGCCGTCCCCTTTTTCGTTTACCTTGCGGACGCCAGTGAATGGCTACCTTCGTATGCGAACTGGGATCCATCCTGCAGACATGACCGACCCATCTCCACCGTCGTCTTTTGACTACGGTAGACACCACCTCCAGACCAGTTTTTCTCAGGAGCTCTTCATTCGAAATGGTGTGTGGCCAAAAAATTCTTAGAATCCTTCTCAAGCACTTAGTTTGAAACACGTTCATTCTGCGCTCAATGGCAGCGGTCGTCTTCCAGCATCCCGATGCATACAGCAACACACTCAGAACGTTGCTCGTGAAGAGTCTGATCTTCGTGTTAATGCTGAGAGCGGAGGATTTCCAAATGGAATTCAGCATGCAGAATGCTTGGTTCGCCTTCCCGATCCTTCTCCTGACCTCATCTTCACAGTCACCATTTACAGTCAGTTTGCTCCCAAGGTAGACTGTATCTGTAACCTCACTGAGCGGTTGACCGTCCACGAACACTGGTGGTTGCTCCGGAACATTCTTCCGCATTACCTCCGATTTGCCAGCGTTAATTTCTAAACCCACCGTCTTGCCAATTTCGGATAGTCGATCGCTCTTGCTTTGGATGTCACTGATCTTGCACGCCAAGAGGGCAACATCATCCGCATAGTCCAGGTCTTCTAGCGGTCCCGCTGGGGTCCATGGAATGCCTGCTGCCCTGCCATCGGTCACCTGTCTCATAATCCAGTCTATTGTTAGGGAGAAGAGTATCGGTGAGAGGATACATCCTTGCCTCACTCCCGTACGAACCTCAAACTTCTCAGTGAGCATTCCATTGTGAGCCACTTGGCATTCAAACTTCTCATAAAAGGTTTTTATGAGATTTACCATCTTTGATGGTATGCCATAATGACGGAGGATTTTCCATAACACTGGTCGGTGAACGCTATCGAAAGCCTTCTGGAAGTCGATGTAGGCCACACATAGCTCTGCATTCCATTCATGTGTCTGCTCCAGGATCTGACGGAGGACAAAGATTTGGTCAATACAAGATTTTCCTTTCCTGAACCCGGCTTGCTCTTGTCGTAAAATGGATTCAACTGCATTAAAGACACGTCGGAGAATGATGCGGCAGAATACTTTGCTCGTGACTGATAGAAGTGTAATACCTCGCCAATTGGTGCAGTAGCTCAAGTCACCTTTCTTCGGAAGTTTGATTATAGTACCCGAACGCCAGGCGTCCGGTATCTGCTCAGTATCCCAGATGTTCTGGAATAGGTCTCGCAAAACTTTCGGTGTCTCTTCGGTTTCCGCCTTGAGCAGTTCGGCATACACTCCATCGTCACCTGGTGACTTCCCATTTTTCAGCCTCTGGATAGCAAATTGCACCTCTTGGAGGCTGATGGGGTCTGTGTTGACGTGGAGGTCTGTAGCTGCCTCAGGTATATCGACGTTGGTTTGAGGCGGTGGGCGGTTTAGAATGAGCTCGAAATGTTCTCGCCATCTGGCTAGCTCTTCTTTCGCATCAGTTATTACATCTCCACCCTAGGTCCTCACTTGTTGATTGCTTGCCTGACTACGATTGCAGAGCTTTCTATTAATCTGATATAACGTTCTTAAATCATTTATTCGGCACGCCTCTTCTGCTTGTTGTGTCAGGTTTTCCACATACCGTCTCTTGTCCTTCCTCGCTGATTTTTTAACCTCTTTATCTTTAATTCTATACTCTTCAGTGATTGCATTCCTCTCAATAGACGGTTTCTTGCTCAGCATGCGTTTCTTTATATCTTTTCTCTCTTCTATGAGTTGCCAGGTTTTCGACGTGATCCACGAAGCTCTGCCCCTCTGTCTGTACCCGAGGACTTTTTCTCCAACTGCCTTTAGTATGCGGTTGAAAATATCAATCGTCATTGAATCCTTGGGCCGGGCGCTGATTTCCTCTCTCAGTATGTTGCCAAAAGCTTTCCTCGTGGCCTCATCGCTCAGCTTATTCACATTCAACCGTGGGCCGCGCTGAATTCCGATATTTGCCCTTCTCAGTTTCAAACAAATCTTTCTCACAACCAGGAAATGGTCGCTACCAATATCGGCACCACGCATAACCCTCACATCTTGTAACGAGCGCCTCAATTTACCATTTATCATCATGTGATCAATTTGACTTTCTGTTCTGCCGTCCGGAAAAGACCAGGTTATTTTATGGATGTTTTTGTCCGGGAATAGGGTGCCTCCAACGACAAGATCGTTCTCTTCGCATAAGTCAAGTAGCCTTCCCCCCATTATCATTCTGTAGGCCAACACCATGCACTCCCATGGTACGCTCTCTGCCCGTATTTACAGGATATACGTATAAAAAATTTAAAAAAAATCGTTACTTGTATGATCATATCCGTGTTCTTCATAGGTGGAGCAAAAATAATCCTCAATGGCGACACAGACTGAGGGAAAGAATCTTTGGATGGACGGTAGTTCCGTGCGTTAAAAAATATAGACATCAATATGTAGGGGCCAACGCAGTAGTTCTCAAAATAAGATTTCGTAACCTTTGTTTAAAGATGTGCTCGTTCGCTGAGGTAACAATATCTGTCGGCAAGCTATTCCACAAGAAGCATACACGAACAGCGGAGAAGTGACGACGACAATTCAATCGTGAGTGTGGGATTTGAAGAGTCAAAGGGTGGCTGCGTGTGGGGACAACCGAACCAAACTTGAAGAGGTGTTTGATAGGGTGGGATTTTGGGTAGATGATTCGATATGTCAGAGTGAGGTCGTGTACGATACGCCTGCGCTCGAGGGTGCACAGTCCAACTCTGGTCAGTCGCTGCTCAAAGGGTAAATTATTCAATCCGGTAACCATTTTGGTTGCCTTGTGATAAATTCGTTCGAGGAGCGAGATGGTTTTTTCCATCCATTGCGTCCAAGCTTGTACAGCGTAGTCAACGACAGGATGTATGTAAGTGTTTAGTAATTTCGCGAGTGAGTGTGGTGGGAAACGTCCGAAAATGCGTTTCAGTAAACCTAGCAAGCTGCACGCACGCTTGTAGACGGCTTCGCACTGTAGGCTGTTCTTCAAAGTGCCAGACACCAAGATTCCGAGATCTTTTTGTGATGTACTCCATTCAAGCGGGTGGCTGCCAAGTGTGTAGGTAAAGGGAAAGGGTTTTCCGACTTGCAACATTTTGCACTTGCGGAAATTAAATGGCAGTTTGTTTTGGATTGACCACTGGTGCAGCTTATTCAAATCTCCTTGCAGAACTTGACAGTCCTCGATAGATTTGACCTTCGTCCAGATTTTTACATCATCTGCGAATAAAACAAGCTTACATGCTAGTAAGTTCGGTAGATCGTTTATAAATATGAGAAACAGTATCGGACCGAGAACCGAACCCTGAGGGACTCCGCTCGTGGCTTCAATTGTTCGAGAAGTTTCACCATCTATTCTGACTTTTACTTTGCGTCCAGACAGGTAACTTGTGAACCATGTTAGTAGGTTTCCGATGACGCCAACATTCTGCAGCTTCTGAAGCAGTAAGGAGTGATTCACTCTGTCGAATGCTTTAGATATATCTAATTAACCGGCATGGACGGAACCCCCTTGGTCTAGTGCTTGCGTCCAGTCATTTAGAGTCGTGAGAAAGTTAGACAGGCATGAATATGTTTTCCTAAATGCGTGTTGTTCAATAAGATCAACATTAAAACTCAACATTGGTAACGTGTCCGCGATAGACTTATTGGTATCTCGCGTGTTATACTTGCTTTGTTTACATTACCAAGTGGAACATACCGCTGGTAAAGCACGCATTTATGACGAGAACAGCCATTCGAAGTAAAGCATCGCGTGTATCTATCTGCTGTTCGTTACCATGCTAAAACGCGATAAGATCAATATTAGGTAGAATAAGACCGACTTTTATGGCCTGTCCTCATTGTTGATATATACAGCGATGTTGTCCCATTTGAAATCCTAAACTGAATGTAAATACAGAAATAACTGCACGGTATACTGCAAGTGCAAGCTGAATATCCTACTGTACAGCAACAAACCAGGACCATCCACCAAAAGAGGACACAAAACTGGATGCTTTCTATTTATCGCAGCTGGACAGATTGAAAAATGAATTAGCTCTGGTATAAGAAGTCAACCTTCGCTTGCTAAGGATTAACTACACAAGAGAAAACAATCGTATTGCAAAAGATATTCTTCTTATGAATTTATAATCAGGAATTACAGGAAAGTTAGATTTAATTTTCACAGCATTCATTCAACGAGCTGAAAGTAACGGGTTTTTGACAGCTTACCTCAGTGATTTATTTCACATCGTTTTCTTGATGCTGAAGAAGAGTTGGTTCCACTTTCTGCAACTAAACGGTGCTCATACCAAATTCGTGCAACCAACAATTTAAGATCAAGTTCTGTGCTTTGCGGTAAACGATGCGAAGGATATTGTCACTCCCAAATCGGAATATTAAATCACTAGAGACGGTATGGCGTATGTGATAATCATCTATCGTTAAACTAGAGCGAAGGGGACCCCCAACAGATAAACGACAATGAGATGATACATTTAAAAATCAATCTATTGAGAATTAATGCAAACATACCACATTCATTCTATTATTTATTCACTTATTTGAAATTAGCGTCGAATGTGAGATGGTTGTATGTAAAATCAATATTTTTTACAATTGATGTTATGACAAATAAAGAACACACTGATTAAAATAGTAAGTTTTTAAATATTTGTATTTAACCAGTTCATTTGAGATAAACATTGGCTGAAACAGTCTTTTTCATTTTTAGAAATTTCGTGCTCAGAACAATGAGCCACGTTGTGTTACGTTAAAGGATATGGAAGGTATACATGACCTTATTATAAAGCACGGAGATTCGCTATCTTGTCTGGGCGAGGTGAGATTCTGAGGACGCTTAAATTGTAATTCTTTAGATTGGTCTCGATCACACCCCTGACATTTGTTCCTCTCCTGATCAACATGCTGCACAAAAAGCGATTTTTGTTCAGCTCATTCGTTTGGCGCGTCAATTGAATTTACCCGTGTGAGTTATCATAGATTCTTACCCTTTTCAATACGCATATGTACTTGTTGTCTTACTTATTTAGTTTGCGTAATGATCTGTTTGACAATATACCCTAAATACCCGCGTATAGGACGATACCATGTATAGGACGCAGTGGATATTTGACCCTAAAAACGATGAAAAAAGCTGTGTACCTATGTATAGGACGCATCCTAATTTTAGTCCTTAATTTCCATTAATTTTTATAGAAACGGTGAACTTAAGTCAATCACGGTGAACTCCATACAATTGCTATGATCGTCGTGTGTGCTGATTGCTGACTCATTCATCCTGTCAGTTAGCAGATGTCTGTCTAGCCTATGTAGACTATCGTGGAATGCGCACTTCTCATTCTTGGGCGTCATGCCGAATGATTGGATGACATTTTTTAAGGAAAAGTTTCTGCTCCAACGAGAGTAAAATACTACTCCATGATTGGTTGATATTACACTTTCATGATATTACACATCGGCAGTATAAATATTCTACCTATTACCGGTGTTTTTAAAGATACAGTTCAATATTACCCTTCAACATGAAGAAGACAAAACGACAGAGCTATACTTCAAACTTTAAAATGAAAGTGATCAAGTACGCGAAAGAACACGGGAACCGGGCAGCTGAGCGGCAATTTGGTCTGACTGAATGCGTGATCAGAAAATGGAGAAAAGCCGAAAGTACCATTAAAGAAATGCGAAAGGTGAAGAGGGCGAACAGAGGCTCGAAGGCTCACCACCCTAACCCGAAAAAGGCGCTCATTAAATGAATTCAAGATACTCGTCGAGACTCTCTGGGGGTCAGCAACACTACCGTTCGTTTACAGGCACTAAGATTAGCGAAAGAGCAAAGCATTGCAGATTTTGAGGCGTCGATGAACTGGTGCAGGAGATTTTTTGTAAGAAATAACCTATCAATAAGACGAAGAACTAAATTTTTGATATTATGATAAATGCATAATTTTTATAATAAAAGTATCCATGGATAAGACGCACCTGGGTTTTTAGGGCAACTTATGATGAAAAAAAGTGCGTCCTATACGCGGGTATTTACGGTAGACTGACGAGAAAATAAAAGCCTGGCGATGATACTACAATTATAAATACCACGCAAAATTAAAACCTCCACCAAGTCTGTATTAATGAATGGCCAAGTGCTGACTACTTAATTGTTTTTCACGAACCCATCGTAGCAAACTAAATGGAAAACAAGTTTATTTTTTAGAGCCAGTTCAACTCATACGATATGATAGAATATTGAATCGCAAGGTGATTAGGAATCGAGCACTCAAAACCTTTATAGTTAACTAATTAATAATCAGTGAATAAGCGCCGAGTCGCTTAAACTTAAGGCTATTAACATACTCCCGGACTTGGATGCAAATAATGTGTTGGTCATGCACTGGCAATACAACACAAATCTTTGTTCCATACGAGCCACATTTTCCGTCAATCGATCATTGGTTCTGTATTGGGCAACGCTGCTAATTTCATGTTGCCTACTTAACAATAGCTCCAAATCAAAGGATATTTTAATTGCAAAATTTGCGTACACTTATTAGCGACAGACAGATTGCTGAAATTCCCTGATCACTCATCAACAGCAGTTGACATCAATATAACGTACACTTCGTAAGTTAGAATTACTGCTGACCTTCGTATTCCTACAGAACCACTCGATAATAAATCGGAGTAACTCTGTTCGGGCACATAGATAACACAGCGTTGTTCGCAGAAAAATTATCAACCATCTGCTTTAAAATTATTTAAAGAAATAATAACGGTTGTTTGAAACTTTCAGATGATAAGCTAGATTAAGTGATCAACCGAAAACTTACGAAATAAAAGTCGGTTTATTTTTCTAGAATTTCTATTTAATTCGTGCACCATTTGGATTGACCCATTGTTCTCCTTCGTGGATGAGATTGCTTACTGATGCATAAAACCAACGGAGAGTAATACTAATGTTCGATATATTACCTTAATGTATTTTTGCGCACGTTGAGTAAACCTTAAAGCTTGAACCACTAATCTGATGTCAATATTGTTCGATGTACATAAGATTCAATGTGTATTTCAATGGTGAAAAGAATAGTGTTTGACGAAATGGAGGAATTGAGCTGAAAACGGAGTTCAATTGTTCTTCATTAGTCCTAAATATTAGTGACCATTTTATAGATACTTGAATCGGCTGATGTTGCAGTTCAATCTGGAAGCTTAGTAAAATATCTTGAATCGGAGTGACTTTATTACGGGTTCAATATTTTACCCCCATGAATCCTACGAACAATTTGGGCATTTGAATATTAAATAATTTGATTCCAAAAAGCTTCCTGAGGCGGTCGCCAATCAAACACTTCAATGATGATGGTTTAGCCAACCAGATAGATAAGCTTCAAGACAGTCGAATCACTGCCGACAATGTTCCATAGTCATTTGTACCAATAGTCGAACGATTTTTATTTCAGAATTAATATAATGACTAAATGCGAGACAGTGGAAACGAAGCAGGCCCGATATTTCACCCAATTAATTAAGATTATTTTATGCTGCAAGATTCAATTAGGTTCATTTGATCTCAGTTAAACTGGTTTAATTATTTTGGGTCAGGGAAGAATTAATTTCGTTCAAATGTTTATATCAATCAGTTAAATTTTCCATTCCAAAGCGAAACATTGACCACCAATTAGTTCACTCAAATTTTTATCGATTCCTACTCTCGCATGAGCTACGCAGTGATCTCGAATCAATGTACCAATGGAATAGCGAATAATGTTCATGGTTTTCCACCTAATTTTGGTGCGATTTTTGTTCGCTTCACAATGTTTCGGTTTCATAAGTTCTTCCGTAATATCGGAATAATGTGACATCTGAAATTTCAGTGAATCATCGCTTGTTGTTTATCTATTTCAAAGAAACTTAAATTTAATTAAACAAGATTTGCATTGTATCCCAATGTTGGATAAGTATGACACGATCAACATGTTCTTTCTCATGTGCCTAAACACTTATAGATGGGTATTAAACCTACAATCATGAACAGAGGAACTCGTTTTCAAGCATTCATATCACACACCCCACGGCCGGTTCCCTGCTTTTTGCAATCGTCAGGTAAGGACCTTGAAATATTGGAGGAATGTTAAACAACATTCGCGCATGTATGCCACTGTTGGCTGATTTTGGAACGGCCAACCTGTTCAATCGCATGAGACCGAACATATGTAACGGATGTGCAATCGTGCAGCATTTCTGTGCTGTACGGCTAACATCGTGCTAAATTGATTGGCCAACGGTCGTGAGCTGCATGCTGAAATACGCTGTAGTCTCACTACCATTTCTATTTCTATTCCCCCTCATATCTGTCTAGGCCTGGGCAACCTGACAGTATCTTAGCCCACGTACAGTCTCGGACTGTGCGGCACTTTGCCTGGATCAGGCTTGTGCTTTCATACATACATACCTAAAATGATGAAAAACCGGAAAAGAGCTAGAAAGTGCAAGTTCAAATGTGTGCGGCAATGAAAAAGGACTAACCGTTTCCAAAAATGAAAATTTATTCATGATCATGGCACACCGAAATAAATTGTGCGAAGATGTGCGTCTAGTTTGGATTTGGAGAGACAGAGTGAGCGAGAAGATACAGCAAATTCGGGAAGAATATTCCAGGCGATACAAACACGATCAGAGAAGTTTCTTCTGCAATTGATGCGTGAGATTTATAGAACGAGTTTACGGGAGTGGCCGCATAGTTGCGAAGTTTTTGTGCTAAAGGTGAACAAAATTGAACACGGGTTATTTGCTGTCGACAGAATTTGGTAAAGCAAAATAAGATCCTTACGAATCCGTCGATCTTTCATGGAGAACAAATTGAGTTTCGTTAGTCTTTCAGGGTATGACATTTGAAACAGTCCCCACACTAGCTTGGTTGCTCCTTGCTGCTGTGCTTCAAGCATCATTTCGTCCTTTAATAGCCACGGTTTCCAAACTTACACAACACTCCATATGTGGCTGAATGAATACCCAAAGAAGCACACGAAATGAGGCCGGCTCAAACATGGTAAGGGCTCTGCGTAAAAGACCTACCATGGTGCTGGCGGAGTTGGCGCTTTCATGCACGTGGCGGAGACCGAGAGATTTCAATGTGTGATGACTCCAAAGTCTCGTTCGGTAGTTGTCACCTACAGTAATTGATCCCCAAGAAGATAACGCAGAGCAACGCTCATACGTGTGGAAACAACACGGCATTTAGTTACGTTAAAAGGAATTTTGTTGTCAGATGACTAATTGTGTAGTGAGTTAAGGTCGTCCTGTAGAACATTTATATCCTGTTAGCCGCGAATAGCACGCCAAGTTTCAATGTCGTCCGCGTAAAGCAATTCAGGCGATTGCTGAGAATGCGTAACGTTAATAAACATGAGGAACAGGTAAGGACCGAAGACTAAACCCTGTGGAACACTGCTTGGAGGGACAAATGGAGAGAAGAAACAGCTGTCCACTCGAACTCGGACGCTTCGGTTACTCAGATAACTCGTCAACCACTAGTTCCCTGCGAGGCTAACTTCTCTAGGTGGAGTCAGTGGTCGACCCGGTCAAACTTCAGAGTAGAGCACCTGAACTTCCATGAAACGGTTAGCAGCGCCCACCCGTTGATCACGACCAAGCATTACATTAGTCAAACAGGAACAGTGAGTTTGGAACCCGTGTTGAGCTTCAGATAAGAGATGCTGTTTCACTCCATACTAGAGGCCGAGTGTACAACGCAGTGGTGCGTGCTACACTCATTTATGGCTGCGAAACCTGGTCTATCCGAGCGGAAGATGTCCGTCGGCTTTCTGTTTTTGATACCCGTTGCCTGCGTAGAATTGCTCGCATTCGGTGGCAGCATCGTGTTACAAATATAGATGTCTGCAAGCGGGTGTTAGGACCAGGTGGCCACGGACTGAGAGAAATGCTGATGCTTGCTCGCTTGCGATGGTTGGGACATGTATTAAGAATGCCTACTCACCGTTTACCGTACCGCGCCTTATTCGCAGAGCCTGACAGAAGCTGGGAGAAAAGATCGGGTGGCCAGTCCATGACGTGGCGCATTGGGATGAAGATACTCACCGTAGCGCTAGGCTCAGTTGGGCGTATTCGTTTGCCTGGGTGGGGTCCAAAAGCTCCACTTAATAGTTGGCTGGAAACCTTACGTGATATGGCTAAAAACCGAAGTCAGTGGCGCCAGTGTATTTTATTATGTGTGTCATAATTTTTTTAGCGCATGCAACAACCAATTTTGTTCGCTCTCAACTGAGAATGCTACACCCAGGTCTGCAGCTGTGTACCACAATCGAGCTATCAATTTCATGCAGAAACCTCTGTGATACAGATATTTCATCAAAATCAGATCCGGTGGTTGTGGTATTTGAGAAATGCAAGGATAATAAATGGAAAGAGCTGGGTCGGACAGAAACTATTCAAAATACGCTAAATCCTGATGTTGTCAAAAAAATTATCATAGAATATCACTTTGAAGAGCAACAAAGGCTAAATTTTGCCGTATATGATGTTGATCATGCATCTGAAAATTTAGAGAAACACGACTTTCTTGGAAATTGTGAAGCGACTTTAGGCGAGATTGCTTCGTCATGGAAAATATCAAAACCATTAAAAAATGGTCCCTCGTCAAAATGTGGTACTATCATAATTACGGCAGAGGAAGTGACGTCATGCCGGGACGAATTAACCTTAGATATTTCCGGTCGATCTCTTGACAAAAAAGATTTTTCGGATCCTCAGATCCGTTCCTAGCGTTTTACAGAATAAATGATGATGGAAGTCGAGTGGTTGTACACAGAACGGAAAAAATTCGAAATACCCTAAATCCGAATTGGCGTCAAATGGTTATACCCATTCGTATGCTTGTCAACGGAGACTATGAAAAACCGATAGTCATCTCCTGTTTGGATTGGAATTGGAATGGCCGGGAAAACCTCATCGGAGAAGTGCAAACCACTGTGAACGAATTAGTCCAAATGTATCAGGATGGTGAACGGACGTTGCAGCTGATTAATCCAAAGAAAGCACGTCGGCGGAAGAACTATTTCAACTCTGGCACAGTACGTCGTTTTTGTCAGTTCGGTGCAACGTTCACGCAAATTGCTTTGAGGAGTTCTTTTTGAAAAAGGGTTTCCCGGAAGTTCGTCACCACAACATCGTTTTTGTCATCTGTACCATCATCGCCGTCATCGTCGTAACCATCGTCCCCCCAGCTCATTATGATCGCCATTACACCATGCGTATTCACACCAACGTCGTCCTCATTATCGTCATCAACAATGCAATTGCGATCGCTATCGTCATCATCATGATTATCTTAATCATCGTCATCCTTATTACTATCTTTATATTACTATTATCCTCATTATTATTATTGCCATCGTGCACGGATGTGCAATCGTGCAGCATCTCTGTGCTGTGCGGCTAACATCGTGCTAAATTGATTGTCCACCGGTAATGAGCTGCATGCAGAAACACTCTGGAGTCTCACTACCATTTCTTTCTTTTTCCTTTTTATTTTTGTCATATCTGTCTAGGGGAAGGAAAACCCTTATCTCAAACCTCCACTGCTTTGTGGCTACATCCATTCATGGAAAAGGCTTCAGGAGTCAACCTCGAGGAAAAATCCGGAGCCGGAGTCCCGTTAGGCAGCCCGAAGTTTATTCAACTTCGTCCTGCCAGCTCCTGCGACGGCATCGTTGTCCAAACGTATCAGCCTAGCTGTTCCTTTGGTTCCAGTGGTGCCGTGGAGAGGGAGCACTTGCTGCATGGGCAACAGCTAGTTCTCCATATTGAACTGCCCTGGCGTACATCACAACGCACCAATGGAGAGGACACGGCAATCGACCGCTTAGCGAATGGGAAGGCCCCTGGTGACGACGGAATTCCACCTGAGCTCATCAATGCGGTAGAGCAGCATTATTACAGCCTCTTCACCATTTGCTTCTTCAGTGCTGGCAGGAGGGGGGTGTCCCACAAGAGATGCGAGACACAAAGATCATCACGCTATTTAAGAATAAGGGTGACAGAGGCGACTGCAACAATTACAGAGGAATCTCCCTTCTGAATGTTGTAGGCAAATTGTTTGCTAAAGTCTTACAGATCCGGCTGCAAGTTTTAGCTGATAGAATTTACTCCGAATCTCAATGTGGCTTCCGCAAGGGAAGATCAACCGTTGACATGATCTTCTCCCTGAGACAACTTCAAGAAAAGTGTCGGGAACAGCGTATGCCATTATACGCTGTTTTTATTGATTTAACTAAGGCATTCGACTACGTCAGCAGGGAGGGTCTCTTCAAAATGCTCGATCTGATAGGCTGCCCCCCAAGGCTGCTGAGACTCGTTATTTCGTTCCACTCAGGCATGAAAGGCTCAGTCCATTTTAACGGTTGCAGTTCAGAAGCATTTGAAATTCGCCGAGGCGTCAAACAAGGGTGTGTTCTTGCCCCCACGCTGTTCGGTATTTTCTTTGCTCTGCTTCTGAAGCACGCTTTTAAGACGAGAACAGAAGGCATTTACATACGCACGCGAAGTGATGGCAAGCTTTTCAACCTGAACCGGTTGAGAGCACAAACCAAAGTACGGGATGTGATAATCCGTGACCTGTTGTTTGCCGACGATGCAGCCTTTATTGCTCACTCCCAAGAGAACCTACAGTCGCTAATGGACTGTTTTTCGTCGGCATGCAAAGACTTTGGTCTAACAATCAGCATGAGCAAGACCAAAGTCCTTGGTCAAGGGACTGTATCGCCACCAATCATCACTGTTGGAAACTGTCAGCTCGAACCAGTATATCATTTCACATATCTGGTTCAACCATTGCGGATAACCTCTCGCTAGACACGGAGATCAATAAGCGGATTGGCAGAGCAGCTGTCATTTTGTCCCGATTGAACTCTCGTGTTTGGGGTAACCGCAAGCTGACTGTAAAGACAAAGATGATGGTATACAGCGCGTGCGTACTAAATGCTTTACTATACGGCAGTGAAACCTGGGCCACCCACGCAAGACACGAACGGAAGCTGAATGCTTTCCATCTACGAAGCATCCGTCGTATCTTGAACATATCGTGGATGGACAGAGTGACTAACGCTGAAGTGCTTTCAAAAGCTGGTCTACAGAGCATGTTCACCCTATTACGTCAGCGCCGCCTGCGGTGGCTTGGTCATGTCTATAGAATTGAAAATGGTCGTATTCCGAAAGATCTACTCTACGGTGAGTTGCAATTAGGAAGTCGACCATTGGGCAGACCGCACTTGCGGTACAAAGATGTTTGCAAAAGAGATATGAAAGATCTTGACATTGACCCCGCAAGCTGGGAGGAACTTGCTCTTGACCGCTCACTTTGGAGGCATTGTGTAAAGCGTCGACTGCAAGCCGGGGAGGAGCAAATACAGCTCCTGGCTGCTGAACGCAGATCACGCCGCCGGCGTGCAACTGATGCAATAAAACAGAGTTCTTACTATCGTTGCAAGCGCTGCGGGAGAGATTGTTCCTCCCGAATCGGACTGTTTAGTCATTCAAAAAGTTGCAAAACATGAAATTCATGCGATGTGATGTACATCCATGGTCGATATCGACCGACGGAGGCCAACATGAGCTAAAAGTTTCATTTGCATGCATTTCCATCACACACTGCCCAGTACAATTTTCGTATCGCAATTATTTGCATTACCAATGCTATAGTGCTAAACAGTATTAATTACATGCTCAAAACTTATGGGTACATATATTCTGTATTTTAATATTAACACGCTTTTCAAGTTAACCATGCCAATTTTAAAATATGTAAAAAAAGAATGTTCTCATTTGAATGACATCTTCGATAATCAATCAACTCAGGCAATCAGGGTAATTCTTCGTTTCACGCAAGTGTGAACATTCTTAAAAGTAAATTTTGTTGTTGTAGGAACGTCCATTCAAGATCAGCTCCGATGCCGACCATTGAAGTACTCAAAGCAGAAGGTAGGATTTAATTGAAGATTTACATGCTTAGAAATTTAAACGTGCATATATAGACGCATAAATTTATTTATTAATTTTTTACAGTTTTTTTAGAAAAAAATATTAAATGGCGTTGTTCGAAGTCTGATGATTGTGTGATTAGTTTAAATCATGTATTTCGCCCGCACATTTGGTTTTGTAAGCAAGCATGTGACAAAAAACACTTAGCTGCTCTAATTTTATCAATTAATTGCTTGAGAGTTCAAATGCGCTCGAAAGTTAAACAAAGTTATACGTGAATGACATTGAGGATTCGTACAACGAACCACGATGTTCAAACGCAGAATCACAAAGTGATTCTCAAGGCGCTTATGGATGATCAAAGTAATGTGTTGCTCACATCCCCGGCACTGAACAGCACTACCGGTTTCTGGCTATTTGCCGTCATCAGTTGGCTCAGGTTCAGTGAGCCTTGAAACAGAGGATAAGTGGTAAACAAATTTATACTTGAATGCCACTGTTAAAAAGAGTTCGTACAACGAACCACGAAGTTTATTCAACGTTTTCGAAATATATTTTAGAGAGTGGGGTTAGAGACACTGGTCGGGAATCATTTAGTCATGACATCTTAGGTCAATGAGTCGCAGCTGGCGCCTATCTGATCCAACAATAACCATGTAACCCTCGACGTTGAAGACCGCACATCAATGATTCATCGATTCATTTCTGAAGTCAACCCTTCCGATGCGAATTGCGTTTATCCACGATACCCAACACAAGAGAACCCGATTGCTCCAATGTGTTTATTACGCACTAAACCAATAACGAATCACAAGCTCATCGTATCTAGGCAAACAAACAATCACAACGGTGATTCTCAACGTGTCTGTCCCGGTTGTCTTTTCGATTTCATTTGCCAGCGGATTTCGTGCCAACCGGTACATTTTGAGCCCTCTTCATGCAAGGCTCGTTTGACCGACATTGAGGAATTGTATATCGTTCGGTTGCGTTCGAATGCATTCAATCAGAAACCCAAAATTTTAAGAGTTTGCAATTGTCATCGTCGAACTATTCGTTGCTTCTTGCTCTTGTGTTGTGTCGGGGGGTAGAGTTTTGCATAGCACTCGAAAGCTCGTGATTAGCGCACATCGCAAATGCACTTTACACTTTCACAATATGTCCAAATGTTTTCTGTCGAGCACACAACATGGTAAAATCTAACAGTGCAGTCAATGCAAGGGGAATTTTTAAACCAATGGTTTACCACCTTTTCTCCAAGCATACACTCAGCTGACCAACCATGGGATTCAATTATCTTCGAATTCTTGGCGTAGGGTAAACAATTTCTAATAAACTGGAAATATTTCCGAGGAATTTTAATCTCACAGTTAGCCTCATAATATGTGGAATTAATAGCTGTTATTTGGACTAGTTGATAGAAAATTGAACTAGTGGGTAGCTTTAAATTCACTTACTCATGAAAGTTAGAGAAACGGAAATCCCCATTAATTACAAAGCTCTACGTATTTGTTGAATTCATTTAAATCGTGTGGTGAATATCCGATTTCCATGGTAAATATGTACCCATATGTCCTGATATTGCGTAGCAGATGAGATACTCAAAATTTAGTTCAGGAATAAATACCAGTCATCAACCGAAATCCCGCCAACGTCACTTCCCAGATAGCGTACAGGGTGTTGTCAACAAAGTCAACTTGACAACATTTGAAGCAAACCTGACGAAACTTAAAATGTATAAGTACTTTAAATAATAACATGTAGTATATCGTTCAAATTGGAACGACGTACCTCTCAGCACTGTCGTTAATAATGACGTTCATTTCACATAAGCTTTTACTGCACAAAATTGGTAGTTATTAATTAATTAGCCTTATTATATGTAAATTGATCTCAACAATGAGATTTCGCTAAATTTTGCGGTCCCCAATTGAGAAATATAACATATGAATCAAATTAACACCCTATCGGAATCGATTCTCAAAACAATGACGTAAAACCATTCAAAATGGTGCAATATTTTGCTAACAAATGTGTCACGACGAACAGTGTGAGGATGCGTGATTTCGCTCAAGGATATAAATGGCATACTGGGCTGCCTAGATTCATAATCTTCAAGATTTTCCAATGTGTCTGAAAATTGATATTTTCCTCTATGTTCCAGGAGCGACCAAAGTGCAGCTCCATGCTTTTGATGGACGGCCTTCACAAGCTATGCTTGGTGTTCAAGCTGGATTCTACTTTTCCATACCCCCATGCGTTGTTCGAAGCAAACAAGTAAATGAATTTTAAATATTTTGACCAGATTAATTTTAAAATACTATTTTATTTCATATCTAATTAATCTCTATAAACAACATAATATTACGACTCTCAGATTGTAAATTTCGGTTGAACTATTTAAACTAGATATGCAACTTGATTCCATCGTCGAATAGAGTATCGGATCGCCACAATAGATTTGGTCTCCAATCTTATCTTACAACAATGTTTTGTCGATTCACCACATTGAGTTGCTTGAATCAATGTTCAATTTTTGTTAGCCTTGTGAATCTTAAGTGAGATTTTATCAGCCAGATAACCCGAAATAATTGAATTCTCTGGAAACTTTGAGACTATTTAAAAAATTCGAATGCTTCGTTGCGCCGAATTAGTATGTTAGAACCAATGTTTCGAGTATTTTCGAAAAGTTTTCCACATTTGAAATATTATATTTAGAAGCAGTATTGCTCAGCCGAATATTTTCGAAAATTAACTATTTCTTTACATAATTTGTACTGTTTTCAAATAAAAAATTAAACGTGAATGTAAAAAAGCTCATTTGCATGCATTTCCACCACGCACGACTGGTTTCGTACTGTTTGCACTCATTAGGTAGGGACAGTTAGATCAGGATTTGCATCCGCTTGAAACGGGAATTAATAATAAGTTTCCTTAAATTTCAGGTTAGTGTAAGTAATGACATTGCTCGTAGCTATTACAAAATTTCCTATCGATTTTCACATGCGTAGGTAATTGGTAATAGTTACCGAATTTATACTCCAGGTCTCATCACACCATATTTTAATTTGTTATCTAGTTCAAAATTTGTATTCGCGTAGCAACTTCAAGTCGTCACAACCTTACTTTAAACTTTGGACACAATCTGAATTTTTGCATAGAAGTTTCCACAATATATACCTATAGTGGAATCATCTAATAAAAAATGTCACATGAAGTACCCTCCCGAATCGGACTGTTTAGTCATTCCAAAAGCTGCAAAACTTGAACATTCACGCGATTGTGATGTACATCCATGGTCGACATCGACCGAAGGAGGCCAACAACATAATGGTGTACAATTAATGGAATTTGCTTGATATACGAGGCATTATTTTACCAAAGTAAATCCTACTAGATCTTTCACAGTTACATAAAGTAAAAGGAAGGAGTCTCACGATCAGGTAAATTCAATCAAATCCTTTTCAACTGATGTCATTGAATACTTTTGAAAGTGAGCATACACTCAGAGGTATGCTGATGCTTCAGACTTCAAGCTATGAAACTAAATTTTTAGATGGAGCTCATTAAATGGGGTTGTACTACGCCCACGCTGAGTATTCACGGTGGATTACACTAATCTCATCTTTAACACAAGATTTACACTATCTCGAAATCCGACATTCAAATTTCTGTTGGATCTGAGTTCAAGGCGAACTGTTGTTGGCCTCCGTCGATCAATGTCGACCATGGATGTACATCACAGTCACATGAATTTCATGTTTTACCCTCTCTGATGGTGACTGAAGGTACGACGGGAGCTACTGAGCAATCGACTGCTTGTTTGAGGTGGTTACTAGAGTTACCGTAATTAGACAAAGGGTTAAACAGTATATTAGTATTCGGGAAACAAATAATTGAATAAATTAATGTAGTGGAATGAGCCACTGTAGAGGGTAAGCTGTTCCAAGCAAAACATACACTAACAGAATAAAATACCTCCTACAGTTCAAGCGGGAATGGGATATCATCAGCAAATATTCATGGGTCCGATAATTTCTCGTATCCCTCCGTGTGAATAAATCGTCTAAGGGATGGTTTGGGGTATGCACTATTTGGTAAAGTATGAGAAGGTCTTCTCTGATTCGTTTTAAGGAAAGTGGATCAGTTTCAGGTGAGCTATACTTTCTTCATAATGCGTTTTTCGGATGCTGAGAAATAGTATTGTTGATCGCTGAAAGATTCATTGCATATGTTCTGCATACTTCTCGAGCCAGGATGAGCTTGTCTGGCAGGGTACACCATGACTAGCCTCAAGTATGTATTCCTGATTATGGGGAATATCGTGAGCGAAAATTCCCCAAAATACCCGCGTAAATAGATTGAGGACACGTGTTGCCTTTACAAAGGCACTGTTGTTTTGGAGTGACATTTATAAACTGGAATCTATCCTGACACCCAAATCGTTTTCATCTTTGTGAATTTCATAGAAATGTGAACCCATATGTAATGTGAACACTAGTCGATTCCCCACATTCATGAGCCTGTATTTGTTGGAGTTGAACGGTCGTTTTTTCTGCAACGACCAGTTGTGAAGCGTATCAAGTTATTTTGTGAGAGCAGACAGTCTTTTGTGCTACAAATGCAACTCGATATCATAATGTCATCCAAAAATAACGAAATGTTACATCGAACAAATTCCGGTATTTCATTCACATAAACCAGAAATAGGTTTTGATCAAGGACTGAACCTTTGAGAACACCGGTAGTATCTTCGATTGGTCTCTATAATGCACCGTCAACACGTACCTGGTTAGTGCGATTTGATAGATAGTCATTTAGCCAATTCAACGATTTCTGGTGAGACCAAGTCTTTCAAGCTCCTGCTTTGGATATATCTAGGTAGCAGACTTGAATTGCTTGCCGTTTATCAACTGCTTGTACCCAATCATCCATCATTTTCAGTAAATTAGATAAACAAGAATAATTCCGTCTAAATCCATGTTGTTTTCTCGAAAGCAACTGAGTATTTTCGAAAATTTTCATTAGGTCGTCAACAATGAGGCGCTCAAGTAACTTGGAAATCACGGGTAACAGATTAACGCGTCTAAAATTTGTATAATTGGAACGATTGCCACCTTTAGAATTAGGAATTACTATCCACGTTTAAAATCGTTAGGAATCACACCATTTTCCAATGCTTGATTTAACGTGTATATGATTGCTTTGTATTGCAAGTTTGCGCATTGCTCGAATATGAGCAGGTTTATTCCATCGGTCCCGGAGAATTTGCGATTTTTAGATTGAATAATGCTTGATGGACGTGTTTTGACCCGACATTTATTTCTCTTAGCGGAACCATGGTTGAAATGGTTCGATTTGGGATGAAAATTGCATGTTCTCTCGGGCGAATTATGGATGAATAAAATGTGGCTCATGCTTCAGCAGATTCTGATGCAGGTGTGGATGGTCCAGCTGACGTGTTCACGGTCGCAACACCTGGTTTCACCTTAGATTGATTGTTAATCATAGGATAAATTATTTTGGGATTGAACACCATCATGCATGATATCTCTTCTTGGAAGTACAATTTGTCTTAGATGACGAATTTGTTTACTTCGTTTTTCAGTAAACCGAATATTTAACAGGTCCCTGTTGATCGGTTAGCCGATGCTGTGGCCAAGCAACTTTTGTTCCTTTAACCACTTTCGAGTTCGGCTTCTCGTTTCATATTCAAGGTTATTTATCTAGTTGCTTAAGACAAGTGTAGAGCTCAAGTCGATTGAATTCCTAACATAAGAAATTAACAACACCCAAAACTCATTTACGTTGCTGGTTTCGGTTGCGTTTCAAACAGCATCATTCAAAGCCAGAGTGTTGATCCTTCTACCTGTTTTACGGACACTATTTGCTCGTACAGCTTCAAACAGATAGTCAAACTGGATGACGACGTGATCACTTAGGCCCAGTGGACTTCCGTAAGCAACGTTATCAATGTCGTGTTTATTGCTTGTCAGAACAAGTTCTAAGAGTGAAAATACTATATCATGTATTACATGCAATGTGGTTATAAAGAGGAATATCGTCAAACATCTAACTGAATGCGCGTTCCTGGGAGTGTTCTGGATGAATGGCACTGCTCTGCATATTCGGTAAATTGAAATCACCCATAATTAAAAATCCACAACTGTATCTGGAAGTAACCATGTGAAATCTGTAGAGTGGGATCAGATTGTAATTTTCACATCGTAGACGGTGGGCGATATACAACTAGCAAACACAGCCTTCGCCATTAGCTAATCGGAATGAGCACCAGAGTGTATCCTGTAACACGATATCTGGATCTGCAATCTCCCGGCATAGAAGGATATTTTATTTTATAATGCTACTCAAACTCTAGTTTCATGGTCATGTCAAATAAGGGACATGACGAGTAATCCTTGTTCACGATTTGTTAGGAGAGTCTGTAGCCACGTTTCCATTACGGCGATGATCTCTGGTAAACATTACAGAAACCCTGCAAGCAGTTTACCGATTTTGTTTCCCAGAAATTGAGCGTTTGTATAGAGGAATTTTATAGTAGTTGTTCTCAACAAGGAGGTTGTGTGGAAAAGAAGGCTAGTGGAGTGCAGAATATCTGTTTGGCGACTCCTCCAGAGTCGGCATTTGTGATTTTTGCTTGCAAGGATGCCCGACGTTGAGGTTGAATTGTTGTAATACAGTGATCTATAGTGTCGGTTGCATTTGTTTCTGGCACGTCAAATACTGATTTACTTGGTAGTGTTTCTATTGGACTTTGTTTTGTATCTATCTGTCCAATATGAAGTTTCGATGCACCTAGTCTAATTTCTAGTGTATTTGTCTGTAGGCATTTTCCAAACGAGTTTTTGACCGTGTCCAAAATATCTTTACGGAAGAAGTTATTTTGATGGGATAAGGACCCTGAAAATTCCTATATTTGGAGATGGGAACGTATCCTTAGCAGCTACATCATGCAAGTCAATCAAGTCACTAAGGAATTTTCATGGTAGCTGGTCGTGTTTCCACCATCCCTTTGCTTCGTTTGGGTTTGTTGCTGAGCGTTTCAGGGCAATTCCCACTAGGGCACATCAGCGAAGATCCTTACAATGGTCTCCGAACTCTCTCTAGGCAGGACACAAGCTGATGTAGGATGATTTCTGTACCAATGATAATGGTCCATCTGCATCCGAGTTTATGATGCTGCACAGCTTTCTACACTAATTTCATTATGCTCTAGCCTGTCGCCTAGTTAAGTGGCACTCGTTTCTCTTGCATTGATGCAAATAAAAATTAATCCATGGAGTGACTGTTCATCGTGCACTTTTCAACTGCATTAGATCGAAGACCTATCATGTCCTGTTTTGGAGTATTTTGCACCGTGACTTTTGGTTTTGAATATGATTGTTTTAGCCGAACCTTCCGCGTAACTCGCTCTTGACAAGTTGTATACAGATTTAGGATTATCGAATCGTATAAAGGGTGATTATATTTAATGTTATAAAGCTGAATAAATAAAGTAAACATGGAGTGAATTGTTTCAGAAACAAGAATTGGTCAAGTCTCTTCCCCTCACAAGTTTGATGCTGGAAAGTGACGCCCCATCTCTCGGAGTATTGGCCGAGGTTAGTTTTACCCGATAGAAGTTTTGATTTTCCCGACTTCAGAAAATGGTTGAAATTTCGAAAATATTTTAGCTTGTAATAGAAGATAATCATGATGGTTATCTCAAAAATAGATGTCAGCAAAATTAATGAGAAGCGTTATCGCGACTTATAGATCTGATTCTTCGAATGACAGCTTTCTTCCACTCAATTTAAATTAACTTAAATACGGCGAAACGAACAATTTTTCAATAGCATTGGTAAATAAATATGTCAGATTTTAAGTTCGATTACGAAATCAAATGATTTGGAACGCAAAATCACAAAAGGTTTTATTTTAATTTATGGGACAACGTTCCAAATCGTGTAATCATAAAAAAGTATATCATGTATTGCGAATAACAGTACTTCTCAAAAATCACAAATCGATATAATGCTGCTAGGCAGAGTATTTTTAATTTTAAGTTATAAAAACACGCATCGATGTATGTCGTTTGATTCAAATAGTGTTTTGTTAAATAAAATTACTTAGCTCGAAGTTACAAGTTATTAACAATATTCTTTTGTAAATTAAATGACAATAATAGCATGATATATATTTTATTATAATATAAACATTGAATATTTAGGTCTTATATCCGGAGAGGTTTTAGGGACGAGTTCCAATTTCAAAACATGCTTCAATGGCGCGCGTCTCATATAACCTCTGACAACAAAGACCAGCACCTGACCTGCATGTGTGGTCTGTGTGACGCGACGAAACTGTTTCTACTGACAGGAGATGGTATGAAGGCGGCAGACTGGCGCCTCAAAGCCATTTTGATCAGGGCAGATGGAGCTCATAAGTCTATAAATGTGGTTCGCCTACGAGAAGGAACACCATTATCTCAAACTTACACCATCTCCAGGCTATATTCAATCATGGAAAAGGGTTCAGGAGTTAATCTCTTAAAATATCCGGAGACAAAGACCCGTCAGGCGTTTCAAATTTGTATTTAACACCGCCTTGGCAACAGCTATAACGGCATCGTTTTCCAAACGTAACAGCTTAGTTGTTCTTTTGGTTCCTATGGTGTTTTGGAGATGGCATAATTGCTGAATGTGAAGAGCTAGTTCTTCTTATTTGATTGCTCTGGCGTACATCTTAGCACCCACTACATTCTGCATCTGTAGATAATCACCCGTGAAGTAGCGTTTAGAAGCAATAACAAAACACAACTGACGAAGAGCGCAGCTCATGGAATTGCTTCTGATGGTGGAGAGAATTTTAGGTCTCATTAAACGGCTACCCACTACCTCAAGCGGGGTCAGCCCCCAGTCAATATGGTGTTTTTTATCCACTCCTAATTTTGTGCAAAACAAATCGGTAAAACATTGAGGGCTGTGAACCTCGAACGTCCGTTCCATGCTTCCTCCATCCTTACTTTCTTATAAAAAGACGATTTTAATTTCGATCATCAATACTACAGTGATAAACCGATTCAAACATAACATGTATACACCATACTATAATATCATATTTGTAATAACGGATTTTCAAATATTTTCATCAAAATCAAACAGGTTCGAAACGAGCCGGCGGAGATCATCAAGTCGTGTGAATTTATCGCCGAGGCGAAGGGCGTTGACGTGGCCACGGTGAAGCAAATCACCACTGAAAACGCGTTGAAATTGTATCCGAATTTGAAGTTTAAAAAATATTATTGATTCGGCAATGTGAAGCGCGGAACTACATTGGAAGTGGGATGAAAACTCACTTCGAAATTATGTTTGTTGTTAAATCTGCTGTTGTGTATTTGATACAATAAATTAATTTAATATTGATGTGGAACAGAGCAACTTCCTACAATATTTGCTCATATTTGTTGTCAATAAACATTAAAATCAGTCAACCTAATCTTTTGAACCAACACGAATTCCTTAAATGCTTGGCAAATTTTTCGGTTATACAAAATTTTATTATAATTCATCTCAACGATTTAAAAATAATAAATTTAGAAAAAAATATGTTTGACAGTTAAAGCATGCAACGTACACAGTGTTTAAATACGGAACTAAAATGTCATTAAAGGAAGGTTTTCAAAATAATTCCAGTGACATCTCATGCTATTACACACCTAAACAACTTTCTGGCATTTTTGCCGTCATCAGATGAAGGCAGGAAGATTCTGAATATTAACACCGTGTTACTTTGTATGAACCCAATTTAACAGAGGCTTTCAAGAATAACCATGTTAACAAAAAAACATTGTTTCATGGCTCCCAAAAATAACGTTTATTGTTTCCACCTAATGTAAACTAAGGCTAAAACCAGTTATATTATGTAAATGCCGGACTGTGAGTACAATAGCACAATAGCTAATGTCACTGAAAGAAATGAAACATTTCAAAATTCGTTACAAATCTTTGGTTTCGTGAGTAATTTGTGATGAATATATATTGAGAAATACATTTCGTTTATGTACCCTTTTAAAACAACAGGCCAATGTTATAAACATGGAATATATCAACAAAGTTATACTTGTATGCCACTGTTGTGTAGGGTACATACCAAGAACCACGATTTTCAAATACAGAATCACAAAGTGATTCCCGGCCAAGCGCTTGAGACACTTATATAAAACCGATATTGTTGTTGGCCTCCGTCGGTCGATGTCGACCATGGATGTACATCACATCGCATGAATTTCATGTTTTGCAACTTTTTGAATGACTAAACAGTCCGATTCGGGAGTAACAATCTCTCCCGAAGCGCTTGCAACGATAGTCAGAACTCTGTTGTATTGCATCAGTGGCGGCGTGATCTGCGTTCAGTAGCTAAGAGCTGTATTTGCTACTCCCCGGCTTGCAGGCGACGCTTTACACAATGCCTCCAAAGTGAACGGTCAAGAGCAAGTTCTTCCCAGCTTGCGGGGTCATTGTCAAGAGCTTTCATATCTCTTTTGCAAACATCTTTGTACCGCAAGTGCGGTCTGCCCAATGGTCGACTTCCTAATTGCAACTCACCGTAGAGTAGATCTTTCGGAATACGACCATTTTCCATTCTATAGACATGACCAAGCCACCGCAGGCGGCGCTGAAGTAATAGGGTAAACATGCTCTGTAGACCAGCTTTTGAAAGCACTTCCGCGTTAGGTCACTCTGCCATCCACGATATGTTCAAGATACGACGGATGCTTCGTAGATAGAAAGCATTCAGCTTCGTTCGTGTCTTGCGTGGGTGGTCCCAGATTTCACGGCCCGCATAGTAAAGCATTTAGTACGCACGCGCTGTTATACCATCATCTTTGTCTTTCAGTCAGCTTTGCTGTTACCCGAACACGAGAGTTTCAATTCATGACAAAATGCCCCAGCTTGCTTTGCAAATCCGCTTAGAACTCCTTGTCTAGCGGAGAGGTTATAGTTGAACCAAGATAGTGAAAGATTCGGGTTCAAAGCAGGGACCGGTTCCACAGTGAGATTGGTGGCGATTACAGTCCCTTGACCAAGGGACTTTGGTCTGCCATGCCGACGAAAAAACAGTCCATTCAGACTTGAGGTCTCTTGGGACATGTGAGCAATAAAGGCTGCGCGCGGCAAACAAACAGGTCACGGATTATAAACATCCCGTACTTTGGTTTGTGTCTTAACCGTTCAGGTTGAAAAAGCTTACCATCATTCGCGTGCGTATGTAAATGCCTCTGTTCTGTCATGAAAGCGCGTTGCTTTCAGAAGCAGAGCAAAGAAAATGCCGAACAGCGTGTGAGCAAGAACACACCCTTGTTTGACGCCTCGGCGAATTTCAAATGCTTCTGAACTGCAACCGTTAAAATGGACTGAGCCTTTCATGCCTGAGTGGAACGAAATAACGAGTCTCAGCAGCCTTGGGGGGCAGCCTATCAGATCAAGCATTTTGAAAAGACCCTCCTTGCTGACGTAGTCGAATGCCTTAGTTAAATCAATAAAAACAGCGTATAATGGCATACGCTGTTCCCGACACTTTTCTTGAAGTTGTCTCAGGGAGAAGATCATGTCAACGGTTGATCTTCCCTTGCGGAAGCCACATTGAGATTCGGAATAAATTCTATCAGCTAAAACTTGCAGCCGGATCTGTAAGACTTTAGCAAACCATTTGCCTACAACATTCAGAAGGGAGATTCCTCTGTAATTGTTGCAGTCGCCTCTGTCACCCTTATTCTTAAATAGCGTGATGATCTTTGTGTCTCGCATCTCTTGTGGGACACCCCTCCTGCCAGCACTGCAGAAGCAAATGGTGAAGAGGCTGTAATAATGCTGCTGTACCGCATTTGATGAGCTCAGGTGGAATTCCGTCGTCACCAGGGACCTTCCCTCTCGCTAAGCGGTCGATTGCCTTATTGAGCTCAACAGGAGTAGGAGAGGTATCTAGATATTCAATGATCGGCAACTGTTCGACATATTCAAGTGCATGCGGTAGAACCGTACTGTCCCTAGAGTAGAGAGAATAGAAGCGCTCTACCCATCTTTCCATCTGTTGAGTTTTGTCGACAATCGGCTTACCAGATAAAGACTTAATGGGAGCCGTTTTAAGTTTGTTTGAGCCAATGGCTCTCTTGATCCCATCATACATACCGTGAACATTTCCGGTATCCGCAGCTTTTTGGATATTGAGGCTAACTTCAGTCCAATAGTCGTTTGCGCATCGCCTTGCAGTCTGTTGGACCTTATTTCTAGCTGCTCTTAGAAGACGTAAGTTTTCATCTGTTGGTATACTTTTGAACCTCAAGAATGTCAAGCGTTTCTCATCCAGCACAGCAGTCATCTCAGAAGCGTTTGCTTCGAACTAGTCGCTCGTTCGAGCTTTCTTCGGAACGAACTTGGAAAGTGCGACTCGGCATATGCAGCTTTTTATCAATTCCCAGTTTTCTGAAGCAGATTTAAGTGGGGTTGTCTTGTTGAACTCGTCTGTGAAGGCTTTTGCGAATCTCGCAGTTAGATTAGGTTCGCACATGCGAGTGACGTCTATCCTAGGCTTAGCAGACAACTTGGTGCGGTGAAATCTAATGTGGGGAAGCTTCAGTTTTGCGCAGACCAGTGAATGATCAGTGTCGCAGTCTGCGCTTTGATATGATCTGGTGAGGAGCACGCTTCCTATATTAGTTCGCTTAACAAGAATAACATCAAGCTGATGCCAATGTTTAGAGCGAGGATGTTTCCAAGAGACTTTATGCTGTGGTTTTGTTTGAAAGAAAGTGTTACTGACACAATGATTGAACTTTGTGCACAATTCTAAAAGGCGTTGCCCATTTTCATTGGTTTTACCTACACCGAACCTTCCGAGACAGTTTTGCCAAGACTCGTAATCTGCACCAACTCTGGCATTGAAATCACCCAATACCACTACACAGTTTTTCTGTGGCACGTTTTTCAGGACGGCTGTGAGGTTATGATAAAAAGCGTCTTTTTCAGCAGGCGTCGCAGAGAGCGTCGGTGCATAAACGTTGACCAACGTAATGGTACCAGTAATGCACCTCAGATTTAAAGTCCAAATCCGTTCGCTCCCGCTGCTGCTCGGTTCTGTTGCTTTTAATATGTCGTTTCGCACGGCAAACCCAACTCTATGCAGTCGAGGCTCATCGGAACCTCTTCCTTTCCAAAAGAATGTGTAATCTCTTTCTGTTAGCTTACCAGTGTCTGGTAATCGCGTCTATTGTAGGGCAGCCACGTCGACATTTAGCCTCTTTATCTCATTGTTAATCACGGCGGACTTTCTAACGCCTCTGATATTCGAGACGTCGTCATGAAATCCTGGAAGCATGGACCGGACGTTCCAGGTTCCAAGTTTCAGAACTAACATTTGTTGTTTGGTATTTCGATTCGCTGGTGCGGAAAATTACAGTATGCTTGTCGTTTGATTTCTAATCCCCATGCACCCAATGAGGATAGCAGACCGTGGCGAGACGGTACATTATTGACTGGGGGCTGCCCAGCTTGAGGCGGGCGGTAGCCGTCCAATAAGACCTGGAAGTCTCTCCCACCGTCGAAAGCAGCCCCAGGCGCTTAGCTCTACGCCAGTCGAGCCATAGCTTTTAACCGGATCTGCTGCTTCCCGTGCTATTTTCCGTAGAAGCGGAATGGAGTGTCCTCTCCATTGGTGCGTTGTGATGTACGCCAGGGCAGTTCAATATGGAGAACTAGCTGTTGCCCATGCAGCAAGTGCTCCGTCTACACGGCACCACTGAAACCAGAGGAACAGCTAGGCTGATACGTTTGGACAACGATGCCGTCGCAGTAGCTGGCAGGACGAAGTTGAATAAACGTCGGACTGCCTAACGGGACTCCAGCTCTGGATTTTTCCTCGAGGTTGACTCCTGAAGCCTTTTCCATGAATGGATGTAGCCACAAGGCAGTGGAGGTTTGAGATAAGGGTTTTTCCTTCCCCTAGGTGGGCCGCCTTCATGGACTAACGAGTTCCAAATGCCCGAAGCATGCTGGTTTTGAGGCGCCAGTCAGCCGCCTTCGCCCTTTCTCCTGTCAGTAGAATCAGTTCCGCTGGGTCACACAGGACCACGCGTGCAGGCCAGGAGCTGGACTTGGTTGTCAGAGGCTATATTAAACGCGGGCCATTGGAGCATTTTTTGGAATTGGGAGCTTATCCCTGAAACCGCCCCGGCCGTGACAACCTTGGAACAAAAAAGAGACCGATATATTGTGGTGCTATTGGATGAGGCGACCCCACCCAAGACAAGTGCGACCTCTGTAATGTCCGTATCCGAACAGTGCGTTTACTTGCTATGGCATGTTGTAACCGTACGCCTCAATGTCTTTATATGAACATGGGTTGTATTACTCTGCACTGTCTACTTTGCCGCTAACATCGCACACCCATTTTTGTTCTCTATATAAACACTGGTCCTGTCCAGCTTTAAGGACCTGTGTCCTGAGTCTCGGAATGGTCGCTCCATAACCACCCTGTGTTGTTCTGTTCTCTGTTTCTGCGGGATTGGTCTCTCATATCATCTAGTTGATCACCTGACACAACTCTCTCTCGTATCCAGTACTTAGCAGGTGTTCACACCAAAATCTTTTACACACCAGATGTCAACCATGTTTCCCACTAATACGTTTGTAGAAAATTGGTGTGTACAAGGGTCAGTAAAAACTGTGACAATCTACCAGCATGTCCAGTGGATGTAAACATTGTAGCGGGTAGTGTAGAGAAGCCGGAAATGATTATGCCAGGTCATTTCAAGTCAGCCACTGGGAGCTGGCGAACATCTGCACAATAATCACATTTCCGTTTCATCGGTCCAACATTAATGATTTTACTCCCATTGGTTGCGCGCTCGCACATAGTTTGTTTCTAGATTCACACCTGAGGTCAACCTGTCCAAAGCTAATGGCGTTCATCCCAGAATCCCATAACACAAGATAAGTCGATTGGTCTATGATGTTTATTAGGAAAAAGAAAAAAAACACCTATCTTATATCTGCTAATAAACAATCACAACATTGATCCTCAAACAAATCTATCCCGGTTGTCATGTCGATCTGATTTGTCAATCGATTTCGTACCAACCGTTACATTTTAAACCCTCGCCACGCATGGCTCGTTTGACCGAAATTGACAAATCGCATATCTTTCTATTGCGGCTGACGTTGTTAATCATCTCATAACTCCGGAGATGTTGTTGCTCAAATGATCTAATGCTATCCCCCGAAACCCGAAATATTACGAGTTCGAAGAAGTCCTCGTTGCTTCCTGCTCTTGTGCGGAGGGTGATGCTATGCATATCATGCGAAAGATCGTTATTAGTAAACTTCGCTAATACAATGCAACTCTACATAATCAACTACAAATCTTCAAGCAAAGAAAAATCGTGGACAAGCATTGATTTCATGGTCACATCGTCCTGATAGGGAATAGAAAATCTGTTTCACTCCCGATTATATGCGCAAGCTATACGACATGTTATTATCCATCTCAAATGACGTATCAGAAACCATTGTACAGTGAAGACGCTCGTGGTAATACACAGCTATTACACCGCCTGATCTTGAGCGGTCTCGCCGAAGCAGGATCATGTTGGGAGTTGTCAGCTCGCAATCATTAAACTGATCATGGAATCACGTCTCGGTTACATCGACAATATCAGCAGAAAACGTTTTGCTGAAATGACTTGATTCATTTATTTTGATCCGCAAACACTGCGTTTTTGTGTATAAACAGTTAATACCGGTTTTGGTATGTAACAATGAATCTTGGATGGTGTCTATTGTCCGACACTCTGAGAGCCTGGCCTTTGTAGCTTTTGGAACGTCTTTTGAGTTTGAGTTTTGCTTCAGCTTGTGTTTCTGAGACAAATTTAGATGTGCGAATAAATTGGTTTAGCACTATGTCAGAACGGCGTTCGAATGTCAGGTCACTGATACGCATCCCTGATGAGCGGCAATAACCTCGAAACCGGTCGTGTGCTTCCGTCCTGCTTTTCGAACGTCATATACTACTTATTAATAAAATCTGACTTTAAACTAACAACTACCACCATGCTGTTATTGGAATGTATTCAAATGTATTCCACACAGTTACCGGTGCTGCATTGCACCGAATGTGGGACTTAGATTAGTCCCCACATAAAACCTAAATTTCAATTTGCAAATGTTGATTTATCCTCAAATTCGCAAATAAAAGGGTTTAGCACAAAGTCTGAACGGCGTTCGAATGTCAGGTCACGGATACGCATACCTGATGAGCGGCAATAACCGCGAAACCGGTCGTGTGCTTCCGTCCTGATTTCGAACGTCATATACTATTTATTAATAAAATCGAACTTTAAACTAAAACCTTAGATGTGCTTAGTCTGACGTCGCTAGGGATATTTCTCCTGGGTACTCGGCAAGTATGTCTGATGAAGTCTGTCAATGCTGTCACTGGTTATGAAAGTGAGTTTCTAGGGAGGTGGTCCATTACCTTTGTAATTTGATGACCGGGGTATCCTGAAGGTACTCACAACAACACATTCCGGCGCTCCTAGCATTTCTGCGATGTAGTGCCACTGTTTGTATTGGTGTTGTATTGGTTTGACAGCGTCCGTGATATTGCCAGCATCTAATTCAAGGTAATTTAAGATTTTTAATGGTCTAAAAAGCAGCAAGCTTAACAACAACCATAGGATGGTAAAAATTGACATTTAGGTGTATCAACAATATAAGAACATAGATTAAACAGTATATAAGTGTTCTGGAAACGAATAATGCAATAAAAATTCGTCTAATTTCGTTTTAAAGTCATGCAAGCTAGTGGCGTGAGCAACGGTTGAAGGTAAACTGTTCCAAGTAAAACAGACACGGACAGAGTAAAAATACCTTCTACAGTTCAGGCGGGAATGGGGTACGACCAGCACATATTCATGGGTCCGATAATTCCCGTATCCCTTCGCGTGAATAAATCCTGTAAGGGATGGTTCGGGGTATGGAATGTTTTGTAAAGTAAGATAAGGTCTCCTCTGATTCGTCGATAGGGAAAATCAAACAGATTCAGTTGAGCTATCCTTTCTTTATATGGTTTGTTTCGGATGCTGAGAACTAGTTTCGTTGAGCGGTGATAGATTCGCTGCATAAGTTCCACATCCCTCTTGAGCCACGGAGACCATGACTGCACACCGTATTCCATGACTGGTCTCAAGTATGTATTCATGATCCTTGGGAATATCTTGGGCGAAAATTTCCCAAATACACGTTTGAGTAGATTTAGAACACGTGTTGCTTTTTTAAAGGCACTGTTAGTTTGAAGTGATGTTTTTAAACTGGAGCATATCCAGACAACCAAATCTTTTTCTTCACTGCAATTTTCAAGGACATGCGAACCTATGTGATATGTGAACTCTACTCGATTCCCCACATTCATGATCCTGCATTTGTTGAAGTTAAACGGCAGTTTGTTCTTCAACGACCAGCTGTGAAGCGTATCAAGATCCTTTTGTAATAGCAGACAGTCTTCTGGACTACGAATGCTGCGCCAAATCTTTATGTCGTCCGCAAATAACGAAATGTTACATCGAACAATTTCCGGTATTTCATTGACATAAACCAGAAAGAGGATCGGACCAAGGACTGAGCCTTGGGTAACTCCGCTAGTTGCTGCAATTGGTTTGGATAATGCACCATCAACACGTACCTGGTTAGTGCGATTTGTTAGGTAGTCATTTAGCCAATTCAGCAACTTTCCAGTGATACCAAGCCTTTCAAGCTTCTGCAGTAGTAGGGAATGGTCAACACGATCGAATGCTTTTGAAATATCCAAGTAGCACGCGTGTATTGGTTGTCCTTTATCTACCGATTTTGTCCAATCATCTAGCGTTACCAGTAAATTAAACAAACAGGAATAATTTCGTCTGAATCCATACTGGTTCCTCGAAAGCAACTGGTTATTCTCGAAGTGTTTCATTAGATCGTCAGCAGTGAGTCGCTCAAGTAATTTTGAAATCACTGGTAACAGAGTAACGGGTCGGTAATTAGAAACATCGGAGCGATTTCCATCTTTGTAAATTGGAGAAATTATTCCTCGTTTCCAATCTGTAGGAATCACTCCGCTTGCCAGTGTTTGCTCGAACAAATAAGTGAGTGGTTTGTGTAGCAAACTCGCCAATTGCTTCAATATTTTCGGGGTTATTCCGTTTGCCCCAGGAGACTTTCCGGTTTTAAGATTAAATAAACCTTGGAGGATGCGTTTCTCAGTGACACTTATATCACTTAGGGCAACCGTGTTTGAAATTGTTGGATTTGGGCTGTTTATTGCATGTTCTATCGGGTTGAATACCGATGAATAAAACGTGGCTAAAGCATCAGCAGTTTCTGCTGCAGTTGTTGTTGGTCCAGCTGATGTGTTCACGGACGCTACTCCAGGTTTCACCTTAGCTTGATCGTTAACCATACGATATAGTATTTTGGGGTTTCGCTCCATCATGCTTGATATCACTTCTTGGAAGCACAACTTGTCTTGGATGACAAATTTGTTTACTTTGTTCCGCAGTAAACGGAATGTTTCCCAGGTCTCGGATGATGGGTTTTGCCGATGGTGTCGCCAAGCAATGTTTCGTACCGTTAACCACTTACGCGTTCGGCTTCTTAATTTAAATTCAAAGTTTTTTCTTGAGTTCCTGAGGACAAATTCGGAGCTCACTTCGATTGAACTTTTGAGATTAGATATTAGCCATATCCAAAACTCATGTACGTTACTGGGTTCCAGGTGGCAGTTAAACGTGTTTTTCAGAGCATCATTCAACGCCATAGTGTTGATCCGCCTAACTCTTTTACCGGCATCATTTGTTCTTACAGCTTCAAATAGATAGTCAAACTGGATGACGACGTGATCACTTAGTACCAGTGGACTTTCGTAAGCAACGTTATCAATGTCATTTTCATTGCTTGTCAGAACGAGATCTAAGAGTGAGGGTAAATCGTTTCCGCGGTATCGGGTATTAAATGTAATGTAGTTATAAAGAGGAATATCGTCAAACAACTCACTGAATGCGCGCTCGAGGGAGTGTTCTGGGTAAATGGTGCTGCTCTGCAGATTCGGTAAATTGAAGTCACCCATAATCAAAAATCCACAAGTGTATCTGGAAGTAACCATGCGAATTTTATCCAGTAGGGCCAGATTGTAAGTTTCCTGTGCAGACGGTGGGCGATATACTACTCCCAAAACACAGTCTTCGCCGTTAGCTAGTCGGATTGAGCACCAGAGCGTATCCAGTAACACGATGTCTGGATTCGTAATCTCATGGCACAGAAGGTTTTGGCTATAATACAAAGCTACTCCTCCTCCTCTGGTTTCACGGTCATGACGAATAAGTGACATTCCTGGTAATTCTAGTTCACTATTTGTTTGCTGAGTCTGCAGCCACGTTTCCGTTACGGCGATGATGTCTGGTGAACATCTCAGAAAAACTGCATGCAGTTCACCGATTTTGTTTCCGAGACATTGTGCGTTGGTGTAGATGCATTTCATAGTTGTTTTTCTCAACAAGGATGGGGTGTGGGGAAGAAGGCTAGTGGAGTGCACAATATATGTTAGGCCGACTCCTCCAGAGTCGGCAACTGAAGGTTTTTTGCTTGCAGGGATGCTTGATCGTTTTGGGGTTGTACTGTTGGAACACAGTGATCTATCGTATCGGCTGAAATTGTTTCTGACACGTCAACAACTGATTGACTTGGTAGTGTTTCTATTGAACTTAGTGGTGCATCTATCTTTCCAATATGGTGTTTCGATGCACCTAGTCTAATTTCTCGCGGGATTATTCTGCGGCCATTTTCCCAACGAGTTTTGACCGTGTTCAGCATATCATTACGCAAGAACGTTATTTTAAGGGGCTTAGGACCGATGCCCTTATAATTCGTAGATTTGGGGATGCGGAACGTGTCCGTCACAGTTACATCATGCAAACCAAGTATATCACTGAGGAATCTCCATTGTAACTGATCGTGTTTGCGCTGCACCGCTTTATCAGTTGCTTCATCAGCTTCTGGAACTCCCAAAAGGATTATACTTCGATCATCCCCCTGTTTCGTTCGGTTTTGTTGCTGGTCTTTTCGGGCCCTTTCCCACCAGGGCACATCAGCAAAGATCCTTGCAGTGGTCTCTGAACGCTCCTTACGCAGAAGAAAAGCGGATAGTAAGATGTATTCAAGATCCCTTTCAGAGTGAACCGTGATTCTAAGCAATCTTGGCTGGTCCAGATTTGAAGAAGTAGGTTTACGACTTAGTCGTATCAATGATAGTGGTTCAACTGGCTCCAAGTCCATGTTGTTGCACAACCTTTTCCATTCTTCTTTATCGTGCTTTAGCCTGTCCCCTAGTAAGGTGGCACTCGTTTCCTTTACGTTGGTGCAAATCACGCTTAGTCCATGGACTGGCTGTACACTGTGTGTTTGGCGCTTTCGCTGGTTGCTGGACGTTTCAACTACCTTAGATCGAATACATATAGTGTCCACTTTTGGAGTGTTTTGCACGATGACTTTTGGTTTAGAACGTAGGGGTTTTCGCTGAGCCTTTGGGTGAGCAGGTGGCTTTGGCTTCGTATCTTTTGGCGGACCAGGGATGTTTCGGGCAGACAGGCCTTTAACAGTCGCATTTGTAAAGGTGGCCTTTTGATGAAAAGGACGCTCCTCAAGACAATCCAGCACAATTGCAACAGCTGAACATTCGTGTTGAAAGATCGAAGATTTAGCGTTTATCTGACTGGTATTACCGTCAGTGGTTTCCGATTTATTGAAAAACATACTGGCAAACTGAGAATTTTGAGTCTCTACCGATGTCTTCAACGTTTGTATGATAAGCTCTAAGCTCAGCATCCGATCATCCAGGTTGCTTTGCGCAACACTTGTTCGAGCAGTTAAATCTGCGTTTGGTTTAGCTCGACAACTTTTGCACACGTAGCATACACCAGGCATGTTTTCATCCATCAGGATCGATAGCGCATCCGAGGTCAATGATTTGTCGCATTTTGCGTGGCATTTGTGGGAACAGTTTTGACACGTGACCGATTTGACCTTACCACTGACGACTTTCATGCAGACGACGCACGTTTCGCGAACATCAGATTGTTTCATGTTAACGGGGTCAACCAAAAGTACAAATCAGAACACAAAAATCGATACGGCTGCGGTTGGTTTGTGTGGTATTAGGCGGAGTTGACGGAAAATGACGGGTTGTCGGAAAATTTCGTCACTCGATTTAGCTGCTCATTTGCCAGATTCCCTTTGAGATTTTTGACGTGAATTTGATATCACGTTGTGTATTTCTCCGAGTAGTTCCCGACAGTGATAAACACCTATGGGGTAATCGAACAGCAGAAACACAAAAGCGATTCAAATAAACGAACAAACTGTAGAAAAATCCACGGTTGACGTACACAAAGAACGACACGTCGCAGATGGATGATTCTTGTATGAATAGATCCGACGTAGCAAGCTTTCAGATAGATATCCAAAAATCAAACCGATCGGATGAAAACCAAGAAAGTTATATCCAAAAATATCGGAGGTCAAAATTAATCCAACCGCACGTCACGTCAAGTATCTCAAGTATCTAGAACGCCTAGAAGGATTAGACTGCGATCGTTGCTCATCTTTTGGTGTAGATTCATGTATTGTACTCGGGAAACTCACGTAGCAAGTAAGAATTAAAAAAATGTTTTCATGTTCTTCTCACTGATTAGTGTTATTTTCAGTAAACGTGGTTCACCGAAATGTGGGGACCTTGGGTGGCGAATGAAACGTGTAACTGCTGTCGGTCTGATGGCTCCCGAACACATCATCGTACAGAGGTTTGACCATTGTTCTAGGTCGTGTCTCTGTCTATTCGAAATAGTGTCTCGCTAGATTCCTGAATGTTGGTACGGATTACACTGAGATTTTCTGAGGTCTTTTGCGCTGTGACCCTTGGATTTGAATCAGTTGGTTTCAGCTGAACCTTCTATTGAGGGGACGGCTTGGTGTTTGTAAACTTGTTAATGTCAGAGGAGTTTAGTTCAGGCATACAAAGGTTCAGTATTATGTTTGTGACTACTCATCCGTGCCAAGCCAATCGAAATCTTCACACAGTTGATCACGACTATCCATAATGGAAGCACTAGACTCAAGATTAACTCTTATTCGAGCTCATCACCAGCGGATATCCTCCGCTTCGGAATGGAGGGTTGAATATTTATGAGGAGAACTCCGGGAGATATATTACAGATGAGCGTTCGCGTGGAATGATTTGCGTAGTTGTATATTTTGTCTGGTTGGCGGTGCAGAATATATTTTCCGATATTTCGGTTGTTGTATCGCCAAACCTAGAGTTCTAAGCTTTAGCTAGAGTTTAAAATGATGTATTTAATCGTTTGGTTTTGTTCGACAATGTTTACAGACGTATCATACGCTAGGAATAATTTCATCATTGAGGATCGATATCGCCACCATTGTCAATGTTTTGTTACATTTTTTGTGACATGTGTCTGAGCAGTTGTGATACGTGATAGATTTGACCTTACCACTAACCACATTTTCACAGACGATACGTTTCGCGAGCAGCAGATTAATTCATAGTAACGTGGTCAATCAAAAGTACAGCAAAAGTGGTAAATAAATTGATACGGCCGGGGTTGGTCGATGTGGTATTGTGTAGAGTCGGCGCGAAGGGATGAGGTCTAAGTGTATTTCGTCACTAGATTTAGCCGCGAGTTGTCAGTCTCCCGTTGAGAATGTTTGTATGAAATTGATTGCACGCTGTGTGATACTTCGAGTCGTTTCTGATAGTTATAAACACCGATGGGTAAATCTACCAGCAAAGACAGATGCGAAACCGATGAACGAATAAACAAAAAATCCATTATTGCTGCACACAAAGAAGACGTTGATTGTTAATTCTTGTATGAGTAGATCCGTGATATCAAACTTTCAGAAAAATATCCAAAACTCAATGTGATCGGATGAGAAGCATGATACTTTTATTCAATAGTGTCGGAGCTCAAAATGATCCAACGACACGTCAGATCACTTATTAATTGGTATTTCAATCTCACAGTGTCATCCTTTTAATATTCATCGGTATGATAATAAACGAAAATTAAACCTATACTCCGAAAGGGAAATGCTAGAACATTTTGTTTCTAATTCAACAGCCGCACACGAAAGTGGAAGGCCATTCGAAATTCGTCATGCGCTACACACGGGATCACGTTAACAGACGTATCCCGGGAACGTTTGTTAAATGTCCGCAACAAGGTGACTTCCTTAATTCGTGAAGACTAGCAATATCACATTTGGATACTGATAGGCCAGATGGAACGATGTCCTAACATAATCTACACGATCGTAAAAAAGCGACTAAGGTTAAATCGGGAGTTTTTTCCATTCTGGCAGCGGACAGTTTGAAAGATAATATCGGGGATACAGCTGATGGCCAAGCAACATTTTAAGCGCAAGTCTTTTTTCCAAGGGATGTGCCCCAGCGAACACCTTTGACATGTTCAATAATGATGGAAAGCTTAAGTGATGTCGATGTGGATCCTACTGCATTTACGCAGAATAAACGTTAACAAATCCCTGGGGAAGACGGAATAACACCAGCTATTCTGAAGTCATGTGAGCTGGAGTTTTGCGGCACACACTAAATATGGGAATCGTGTCATCTGAATGGAAAACCGGAGTTATTACACCAATCAACAAAGGTGGCTGTCGTTCAGATCCGGCCAATTACCGCTCTTTTCATAGTTTCCTAAAGTATTCGAACGCTAGGTGTGTGAAAGTCATGTCAAGCGCATCGAGAGCCATGAAATTCTTTCTCAGACACAACATGGATTTAGAAAATCACAGTCATGTTTCTTTAACTTGCTCACGACTTTGAACAATTGTACGCCAGCATTAGACGAAGGGATTCCCTTACATGTCTGTTACTGCTGATCACTCCATTCTACTTCCGAAGCTGCAGGATGTTGGCCTCACTGGGAATCTACTAACATGATTCGCCATTTACCTGTATGAACGCAAATAAAAACTCAGAGTAGATTGCGACAGTTCACGTATTATTGAAGACACGAGCGGGTCCCACAAGTTTCAGTACGCGGTGCAATACAGTTCTTAAAATTTGTTAAGGATCTACCGAAACTGATAGGTTTTAAACTCGTTCATTTCGCCGTCAATGTACAAGTTTTGACGAAGGTCAACTCAACTGAGTATTACGTAGTTTTACAAGCAGACTTGGTTTAGCTGCATCCGTGGTCAATTAAAAACAAGCTACCCTACAAATTCCGGAATTGCAAAATGTTGCAAGTTGGGAAAACCGTCACTTTCTCATACATACTTGGAAGTCACACTCTTGATTGAAGAATATCGCTGAAAGATCTCGGTATCTGGGTGTGCGGAAATTTGAAAAACAGCCTGCAGCGCGAAGCCGTCTATGAGCGTTCATGCAACGTACTCCACTTACTCAGACAAATTTTCGCACCATTCTCGACGCACTCTTTGCAAAGATAACAAAATAAATACATACATTCAGTTGTAGACTACAAAATACAAGCATGGACACCATGCATGCAAAATGACATCTCGCACGTTGAAAGGATTTATCATATGGCAACCAAAATGACTACTTGATTGCCTTTGAGCAGCCGCTGACTAGACTTGGATTGGGCACCCTCGAGCACAGTCGCATCCGAGCTGACCTAATCCTGACATATCGAATAATCCATAGGAGGTCCAATCCATTCAGACACCTTTTAACAATTGATTCTAATCGCCCGACTCGCGGTCACAACATTACTCCTCAAATCCCACATTCCCCATTAAACTCAACTCCTCCAAACGTTTACGCAGTCAGTATATGCTTCTTGTGGATCAGCTTGACGCCAGAAATTGTTTCCTCATCAAACGAAATGATATTCGGGCAAACGTTACGATCTTTTATGTTGAATAATACTGTGTTGGCCTCAGTTTACTGAAATCCCATAGTGATTACTTCTTGCACACCCATACTTGAAAAAACAAATATAACCAATCATATATTTCCGGTAGACACTTCCTCCCTCCAGCTCGCAATTGGAAAAGCTATTGCTCCGTACTTGGTGTAGATGGACGCAAACATTAAAGTAACGATTAGTTTAACTTTCACACACATATTCTATGGTATTATACAGCTATTTGCTTTTTTCACCATAAATCTTGAATCTTGAATCTTGTTGATTACATTCGACAATTCACGATGATGGAAAGGAGACCAAGCCCGATAATAACAATTGAGATTCATCATTCGAGATTTATGGTGAAAAAACCAAATTGCCGTACAATACCATAGGATAGGGGGAAATGTAATGTAGAGGAAATGTAATCTGAAATATCAATTCTGATCAGTTATTTACCGTTCCACTGATCACCAGATAACTCGTACAGTTGCATTTTTATTTGATGAAAAAATGTAACCAATTTCGATAATTCTATTTCGATGGGAACCTTTACTGCATTCCTTCGTACATGAATCAAAAGAATCGTAAAACCGAGAAAGAACCTATAGGAGAACAACCAACTTTACCTGGACAGGTTCGTAATCCAATTACTCTGATTAACGCATTGCCATAATCGCTAAACAATTAATCGGCAAATTAAATTTGGTGATTGATTATAAGTGTGGCGTTTGAAGCCTATTCGAAATGCATTTGTCGAATGTAATCAACAAGATTCAAAATTTATGGTGAAAAAGGCAAATAGCTGTATGATACCATAGGATATGTCAAGATTCAAGATTCAAGAAGATTCAAGATTCAAGATTCAAGAATTTATGGTCACAAAAGCACATAGCTTCACAATTACCATATCATAGTAAATATGCGTTCAATAAGAGGTATAAAAAAACAATTATACGATGTAACTGGAGTCAAGTAATATGCTTCCCCTGAGTCAATACACAGGCATCGTCAAGTCGTTATGTAACAAATAAGTGTCCAAGTTTCGAGTGAATGTTTGGATACAGGGAGAGGTGATAATTGCTTCGGGAAGGGCATTCCACAGGAAACAGACACGTACCGAATAGAAATATCGGCGACAATTAGTACGGGAATGGGGAATTTGTAGTGCCGCTGAGTGGCTACGTGTAATTCCTGATTCACGGTATTTGAACAAATGTTTGAGTGGATGATCTGGAGTATTCAATATCTTGTAAGTAATTATAACGTCACTTCGAAGTCTACGTTGAAGGGGAGTGGGGAGCTTTAGCTTTTTCAACCTTTCCTCGTATGTAAGGTCTCGATAACCACGCACGAGTTTAGTTGCACGATGATATATCCTGTCAAGCAAGAATATATCTTTTTTCATCCACGGAGTCCATGCTTGCGATGCATGTTCCATTGTGGGAATTAAGTAGGTCTTCATGATGCTTGGCAACGTTACAGGCGTAAAGGTTCTGAAGATCCGTCGAAGCATACCTAGAAGCTTTGAAGCACGCTTGTAAATGACCTCACAATGCACGCTGTTCTTTAGGCTGCCACATATCCAGACTCCAAGATCCTTCTCCGATTCGGTCCAGCTCAAAATCGTCTGCCCAAAGTGATATTCGTACTGAAAGGGCTTACCGATTTGCAGTAACTTGCATTTTTGAAAATTGAACGGCAGTTTATTTCTAACTGACCATTCGTGTAGTGCATCTAAATCACTTTGCAGTTTTACGCAGTCTGCAGTTGATTTTATTCGCATCCAAAGTTTAACATCATCCGCAAAAAGAACTACCTTGCATGAGAGCGTCTCAGGTAAATCATTGATGTAAACTAAGAAAAGCACTGGACCGAGAACGGAACCTTGCGGTACACCACTGGAGGTATTAATGGCTCGTGATTGTACCCCGTTAACTCGAACGGTTGCCTTGCGCCCATTGAGGTAGCTTTCGAACCATACGAGTAGCTGCCCGTCAATACCAATCTGTTTCAGCTTTTGTAGCAACAGGAAGTGATCAACTCTGTCGAAAGCTTTCGACATATCCAGATAGCACGCGTGCACACTGTCTCCTGCGTCAACGGTTTGGGTCCAATCGTTTAATACCGTCAGCAAGTTTGTCAAGCATGAGCGAGCTTTACGAAACCCATGCTGGGCGACAGATAGTATATTTTGTGATTCCAAGTGATGAACTATATTTTCTGTCACTATGCGCTCCATAACTTTGGATATCACGGGAAGTAGGGTGACAGGACGGTAGTTCGCGGGATCTGAACGGCTACCACCCTTATAAATTGGTGAAATTACCCCTGTCTTCCACTCTGTTGGCACCACTCCTTCGGTTAGGGAATGTTGGAACAATTGGCATAGTGGTTCACACAGCTGCTGGTCACAGGATTTTAGTAGTGCTGGTGTTATTCCATCGGCTCCAGGAGATTTCCTAGGGTTCAGTCGACACAAGTGTCTTCGTATAATCGCTGAATTAATCTCAATATCATTCAGTTGTTGAGATACAATCGATGTCAGTAAATTCTCATTCGCCCTAACCGTTATCGGGCTAAACACATTTTCATAAAATTGAGCGAGAGTATCAGCCGTTTCCTTTGCTGTGACTGTTAATCCATTCTCAGAAATAACAGGAAACACCCCTGGTTTCACACTGGACCGAGCATTGACAATCCGATAGAGAAGTTTAGGGTTTTCTTCCATTTTCAAAGACAGAGAGCGATGGTAATATTGCTTGTCCTCTTTGACGAGAGCATTCACTTTGTTACGAATTTTAGAAAATTGCTGCCAAGAAGCATCAGTTCTGGTCTTTCGGTGTTCAGTCCAAGCAAAGTTTCGTTTCCCGAGCCATTTTTTGTGCGACTGCGAAGCTTAAATCGGAAATCACTTGCCCGTCGTTCACCAAAAAATCGCGATTTATGATCTATGTTTTACTAAAGTATTTTCGTGAGCTCACTGCATTGTGTTTCGGTGTTGTGCTGATCAAGTTCTTGCCAATTTACTATCCCAAGCGATCCACGTAGCCCCGCGTAGTCGATCTTTCTGAATTGTTTGGCGGACGCACAAACTCGTCTAGCACTGCAAACAAACTCAAAGGCTAGCACCAGATGATCACTCCGACCGAGGGGCGCAATGTAGTCAACACCCTCAACTGCTGTTTTCTCTGAAGTAAAGATTAGATCCAAAATTGATGGCAACTCTGATCCTCTTCTATGAGTAAAGTCAAACACATGATTATGCAGTGGAATCATGTCGATCACCTCACGAAATTTGTGATCAAATGTGTGTAGAGGGTGATCGGATCTGGCAAAGAGATGAGGAAGATTGAAGTCCCCGATGAGTAGTAATTGCGAGCTACGCTTCTCTCCGGCGTAATTTAGCGCTTGTAATAACCTGTCATTTTGAGTATCATTCGAGGCTGGAGGGCGATATATGATTCCAAGAATGCAATCGTCCTGTGACACATTCGTGAGACTGCACCAGAGGGTATCTTCGAAATCAAGGTTTGGATCGTGAATTTTCATGCACTGAAGCCGTTCGTGACAGTATAAAGCCACACCACCACCTTTTCTTGGGCGATCGTTCCGTATTAGCATCATGTTGGGGATTGAGAGTTCACTTTCAGTCATACAGGATTGAAACCAGGTTTCAGTAACAGCAACGAGGTCTGGCGTGTATCGTTTGCACAGCTCGGTCAGTTCAGTCAATTTGTTGAAAAAACTTTGAGCATTGGTATAGATGCATTTAAGTGAGTTTTTAGAATGTAACACCGAGTCAGTATTAGTATTTATTGAACAAATCGTTACTTTAATGCTTGCGTCCATCTACGCCAAGTACGGAGCAATAGCTGTTCCAATTGCGAGCTGGAGGGAGGAAGTGTCTACCGGAAATATATGATTGATTATATTTGTTTTTTCAAGTATGGGTGTGCAAGAAGTAATCACTATGGGATTTCAGTAAACTGAGGCCAACACAGTATTATTCAACATAAAAGATCGAAACGTTTGGTTTAATATCATTTCGTTTGATGAGGAAACAATTTCTGGCGTCAAGCTGATCCACAAGAAGCATATACTGACTGCGTAAACCTTTTGAGGAGTTGAGTTTAATCGGGAATGTGGGATTTGAGGAGTCCCGTTGTGACCGCGGGTCGGGCGATTAGAATCAATTGTTAAAAGGTGTCTGAATGGATTGGTCCTCCTATGGATTATTCGATATGTCAGGATTAGGTCAGCTCGGATGCGACTGTGCTCGAGGGTGCCCAATCCGAGTCTAGTCAGACGCTGCTCAAAGGCAATCCAGTAGCCATTTTGGTTGCCTTATGATAAATCCTTTCAAGGTGCGAGATGTCATTTTGCATCCACGGTGTCCAAGCTTGTATTTTGTAGTCCACAACTGAATGTATGTATTTATTTTATTATCTTCGCAAAATTTGTCTGAGTAAGTGGAGTACGCTGCATGCACGCTCACAGACGGCCTCGCACTGCAGTCTGTTTTTCAAATTTACGCACACCCAGATACCGAGATCGTTCTGCGATATTCTTCAATCAAGAGTGTGAATTCCAAGTATGGATGAAAAAGTGATGGTTTTCCGAACTTACAAAATTTTGCACTTGCGGAATTTGTAGGGTAGCTTGTTTTTAATTGACCACAGGTGCAGCTAAACTAAGTCTGCATGTAAAGCTAGGTAATACTCAGTAGAGTGGACCTTAGTCAAAACTTTTACATTGACAGCGAAATGAAGAAGATTACAGCGTAACAGTTTCGGTAGATCATTTAAAAATATTAAGAGCTGTATCGGACCGAGTACTGAAAATTGTGGGATCCGCTCGAGGCTTTAATAGTACGGGAAATTTCGCAATCAACTCTGACATTTTCGTTGCGTTTCGACAGATAACTGACGAATCATGTTAGTAGATTCCCAGTGAAGCCACCATGGCACGTAAGGGAATCCCTTCGTTTAATGTTGGCATCCAATCGTTTAAAGTCGTGAGCAAGTTAGACAACCATGACTTTGTGTCTGAGAAAGAATTTCATGGCTCTCTAGGTGCCTGATAAGACTTTCACGCACCTAGCGTTCCAATACTTTAGAAAACAATGAAAGGACCGATAATTGCCCGGATCTGAAGGACTGACACCTTTGTAGATTGGTGTAATAACTCCAGTTTCTACTCTGATGTCACGATTTCCGCATTTTGTGTGTTTAAACAAATCACAAAATGGGCCGCAAAGTTACAGCTTATGTGACTTCAAAATAGCTGGTGTTATTCCATCTTCTCCAGGGATTTTTTAACGTTTATTCTGCGTAAATACTTTCGCACAACCGTAGGATTCACATCGGCATCGCTGAAGCTTTCCTCCATTATTGAACATGCAAAAGGTGTTGGCATGGACACATCATCTGGACAAAAGACTTGTGCATAAAATTTTGCTAGGGTATCAGAGGTATCCCTAACTCCGCCAAGGACGGTCCCAAGCCCGTCTGAGAAAGGAGAAGGGTTGGGCTTAGGGCTAGCAACCCTATCCTGTAAAACCTACATTGCTACGGAAACGATGACAACAGATCCTTGGTTCTGTCATGTCTGCAGGATGGATCCCAGTTCGCATACGAAGGTAGACATGCACGGGCATCCGCAAGGTAAACGAAAAAGGGGACGGCCCAAGGAAACTTGGCGCAGAACGCTGGAACGCGAACTACATGCACAAGGATTCACGGTGCAGACAGCAACGGAAGCAGCGACAGACCGGAACCACTGGCGTGAAGTTGTCTTCGCCTCATGTGCAACCCGGCACGGAGAGCACTGACTGACTGACTACCATAAGGTAAGATATTTAGACGGAAGTTCAAACAGAACGAAATAGCAGAAACTGCTCTATCCGATTCACTGCAAGCTTTCTTTTACGAACAACCCGGTATTTGCTCTGCTGATACATAAATGAATGTCAATTTGTAGATAAAGGTTATCCACAGCATTAAAACCGAGAGGTCTCAAGTTATTTTATAGTAATGCTGACACTTTGAAATTGTGATGATTGTATAAAAAAGCTCGTATCTGTACAACACCACAGTAGTATAGTATAAGGACAATAAATTTATCTATAAAATAAATAGAGGCAATATGAAGATCGACAGATTTGTAGTTAGAAAAATAGCATGTATTCTCTCGGTATGATGGCAAAATATTCGTTTGGATAAAGATCATATTATATAAACGGGATGTAGGGTAGAATTACTACGCATAAATATATCCAATTTGTTCCTAAAAATCCTTATACTACATGATTGTACAACATCTGCCGGTAGGAAGTTCCCTAAGAAATAAACGCGCACCCAATATAAGAACAGATGGCAGTTCCGGCGAGAATGTGGAATATCAAATGGCAGTGGGTGAGTACGTGTGACAAGGCTTACCCGGAGGCGAAATAGATGCATCAGAGGGTGCATCTTTGAGTTCAAAATTTTATAAGTTAGGATTAGATCAGAATGAACCTGTCTGCGAAGCAATGTATCCAAATGAAGATGAACCAGTCGATAAACATTGGGTAGGTCGCGGAGACAGTCAACCATTTAGTTGCTCTGTGATAAAGCCTCTCGAGCAGCTTGATATCATTTTGTAGCCATGGTGCCCAAGCTTGCACTAAGTAATCCATCACCGGGTTAATATACGTATTTAAGAGCATGCGGAAGGTTTCACCGGGAAATGTCAGAAAATACGCGTAGTATGCTGCTAGCTCGGTTGTAAACTGCTCCGCATTGCATGCTATTTTCAAGACTTCCACTAATCCATACGCCGAGGTCTTTTTCTTTGGTTGTACATTCCAGTTGTTTTGATCCAAGATGGTATAAGAATGGGAAATCTTCACATATTTGCAACATTTTACACTTTCGGAATGGAAGTTTGTTTCGCTTCGACCAGCTGTTTATTATATCCAAATCGCTATGTAAGAGCAAACAGTCCACGGAAGGTGGGAAGGTTTTTGATGTAGACCAAAATGAGAACCGGATCAAGTACCGAATTTTGTAGGACACCAAGTATCGAATTTTGTAGAACACCGCTAGTGGCTTCGATTCACCCAGACATCACACCATCGATACGTACAGTTGCCATGCGATCAAGAAAGTAACTTCTCAGCCAGGTAAGAAAACAGCCATTATTACCAGCATTGTGCAGCTTGCTCAGGAGTATAGAATGGTACATGCAATCAAACGCCTTTGAGATGTTCAAGTAACACGCATGCACGCAAACACCATCATCCACTTCCTGCGTCCAGTCGTCCATTGTCTCCAGTAGGTTAGTCAAACAAGAACGAGACTTTAGAAATCAATTTTGCTCTCTGGACAACAAATTTTGGGTTTCGAGATGACTCACAATTCTTTCGCACACAATTCGCTCCATAAATTTTGAGATCACTGGAAGGAGTGTAACAAGGCGGATATTTGCTGGGTCAGAACGAGTTTCACCTTTGTAGATGATTCTTCTCTTCCAGTCAGTCGGCACAACAACCTCCCTCAAAGAGTGATTAAATGAATCATAAACTGGTTCGCACAATTGAATGTCCCATAACTTTAGGATTGCAGGTGTGATTCCGTCAGCTCCCGGGGACTTTCTGATATTCAACCTGCGAAGGTGGTGCTGCACTATTTCAGAATTGATGCATATATTACATATAGTCTCGGGCACAATTGGTGCTGACAGTTTCGATGATTGTAATGCATCATTGGGGGAGGTTAAAACTCGTGAATAAAAACTGGTGAGAGCGTTAGCGGTTTCCAGCACAGAATCAGTTAGTCCGTTATCTGTCATGATCTGAAAAACAACGGGTTTCGGTGTAATAATAATAATAATAATGTATATTTTTGAATACACTAAGTCCCCGACGGCATACATCCGGCTATTCTTCAACCGCTTGCGAATATAGTTAGCCTTGCAATCAGAAATCTTTTCGAAGCTACCTTACTCCAGGGTATACTACCGGATGATTGGAAACAAGCGGCGGTAATAGCCATATACAAAAAGGGTCCCATTTCATATGTACGCAACTACAGGCCAGTAAGCCTGACAAGCATTCTTTGCAAGTGCTTGGAAAAAATCATTCGGCACCAGGTATGTAAACATTTGGTAGTCAATTCCTTACTATCCGATGCCCAGCACGGATTCTGGAAAGGAAGGTCCTGCCTAACCAATCTTCTAAGCTTTCTGGACGAAGTGACATTACGCCTCGATGAAGGGAGAGTAGTCGAAGTCTGCTATCTTGATTTTCAAAAGGCATTTGACTCGGTGAACCATAGGTACCTTCTGCACAAACTAAGTATGTGTGGCGTCACAGGTGACCTACATCGATGGTTAGACAGCTTCTTAACTAATCGCACTAACTATGTTAGAATTGCAGGGGAGTGCTCGCAGGAATCACTGATTCTCAGTGAGTGCCTCAAGGCTCGGTGCTTGGTCCATTACTTTTTCTTATTTTTGTAAACGACCTGGCAGCGTGCTTGAGTTCACGCTGCTTCCTGTTTGCTGATGATGTTAAGATCCTAGGAACCGACAGTAGAGATACGCTTATCTCTGATTTAGAAAAAGTAATCGAGTGGACAAAGACCTGGGACTTGCCACTAAACCTGGGGAAGAGCTGTCTTCTGACGACTGATTTAGCGACAACCCAACTAGAAGTTGGAGAAGGAACTATCAGAATAGCGGCTGCTCAGAAAGTGAAGGATCTTGGCATTACTATAACAGGCGATTTTAAATGGGCTACTCAATGTGCCGAAGCTGCAAACAAGGCTCGCAGAGAATTGTTCAGACTTCGCTCAGCGTTATCTTGCCGAAAACCTTCAATCTTCATCCCCTTATACAAAGTAGTCGTGCGGCCTCACTTGGAGTACTGCGTTCAATCCTGGGCACCGTACTTAAAAAAGGATATAGCATGTCTCGAAAGGGTCCAGCGCCTTGCGACTAGGATGGTTGAGGGTCAGGCAGGTAAAACTTATGAGGCTAGACTCAAGGACCTCGGTTTGTTCTCACTAAAGAGACGGCGGCTGCGAGGTGACCTAATAGAAGCCTTCAAGATTCTAAAGGGTCTTACAGGTGATAATATTACTGAAATCCTTAAACTTGCACCTAAAGCAGCTACAAGAGGTAATTCCATGAAACTTCTTAAGAGTAGGCCCAGGTTGCTGGCACGTGAGCACTTTTTCAGCAACCGTGTGGTCAACTTCTGGAACAAGCTCCCAGATTGTATAGTAAGCCTCCCAAATGTGTTGAGCTTTAAAAGGGAATTAGACGTTAAATGGTCTATCATATTTCCGCATATTGTCTAATAAAAAACTTTATAAAAAAACAAAAAAACGTATTTTTACATTTTTATCATATCTGTCTAGGCCTGGACAACCTGACAGTAAATTAGCCCACATGCAGTCTATGACTGTGTTTCACTTTACCTCAACTAGGCTAGTGATTTCATACACCACACATTGTTCACGCATATTATTGCATTGTTTCCTGAATAGCTGACCTCTCACCGTGCTGGTGAAGAGAAACCCTACCTTACTTTCCAGTTATTCGGAAGCAAGAACGTGTGAAAAGTACGAACTGTATACTCGATATCGAAGTGCCGGGTGCTCAACCGCATACCGTCGAAGGAAATCTGGGCGCGTGATTGGCTTTTAGCCACCTTCAGCCCTGTGCAACTTGAACTTGAACTTGAACTTGAAATAAAACGGTAATTATACAAATGTTAAGGTCAAACATAAATAATAAAATTTTTTGTTAACAACCGTAAAAAATAGTTTGATAACATTTGTACAGACGGTAGCTTGTTCAAAACATAAAGTTGATAGAATACCGAAAAATAAATGATGAAGTTTAACGTTTTTAACGAATACGACAGTAATTGTTTGAAATGGGTTAATTACAGTTTGGGTAGGTCTGGACCGCATTGTTTATTCATGTATGATGTTCCAAATGCAACTTCAAACGCAGAATATTGTATAAGGAGTTAACTTCATCGGTTCACGAAGATATGAGTTGCATCGCCCTTTCAAGAATTGCGAGAGTGTATTTTGTTGAATTTCAACAATTCTGAAAAAGTAAATTCTCAAGAAAAAAGTTATATGTCACTTTAAAATTTTTATTGCTAAGAGAAATATTAAAAGCATTTTATGCCGTATAAGTATAAATTATCTATAGTTGTATTAATTAGAAATAGCTTACCTAATTTTTCCGGAGATAAAAAAGAGTTGAGTTGCTTTTTGAATTCAGTTTGTGAAGTGCTCAATTTTATATTATTAGGAAGTAAATTCCATAAACGAGAATGTTTATAAATAAAGAAATCTTCCCGTATACGATTGTGAATTTTCGGTAAACATATTTTGTTTTTGTGTCGAAGATTATATATTTCAGAGTTCTTGAAATCTAATTGTAAATCAATGTCGATCATATCTTGTTTCAATATTCTGTAGAAGAGTATAAGATTTCGTTTTATTCTTCGAAACCATAATGGTTCCAATCCTAGGATCTGACATCTTTCTTTATATGAATGCTTATCTGAACTGGTGGTAATGAATCGTGTGAAAGAACGTTGGATGCCTTCTAAAGCATAGCTATCAGACCGAGTAATGTTACTAGATATAATGTTGCAGTAATCTGATAAAGGTAGTGTATGTAACTTGTAAAGTTTTAGCTTGCACTGGGGCAGAGAGATGTATCTATGAAGTAAACCTATATTCTTTTTTGTTTTAGAAATTAAGTAGCAAATTTGTTCATGAAATGTAAGTGATCCAGAATATCGATAACCTAAATCACGTTCACATTGTGCTGGTTGTAATGGTGTATTATTTAGGATGATCGAATCTTTTGGTATGATACAGTTGAAATTTATGAAAGTTGATTTATTGGTGGAGAACTCAAGACCGTTTCGAATACTCCATTGAAGTAGAGCATCCAGGTCTTGGTTCAATTTTGATATAAAGTCGTTAGTCTGGTTAGATATAAAGGCTATGGCGACTTTTATATCATCTGCAAACAAAAAGATCTTACAGTGTGTTATGACAGATAGTATATCGTTGATAAATATCAAGAAGAGTAGTGGACCTAGAACACTTCCTTGTATGACTCCGCTTGGAATTGGCAAAGTTCTAGAACGGTAGCCATTTATATCTACCGAAAAGGTGCGACCAGTAAGAAAAGATTTGAACCACGAAAGTAGGTTTCCAGTAATACCTACAGCAGATAATTTTGCGAGGAGTAGATTATGCGGGACCCTGTCGAAGGCTTTCATAATATCAATGAATACAACTATGACTCCAAGGTTTGAATCAAGTGATTGTGTCACGTAATTTAAAAATTCTAGTTGACAAGTGACGCAAGATTTTCTGTTGAGAAATCCGTGTTGGTTTGATATGAAATAGTTTGGTGTCAAGTATGCTAGGGTGGCCTGTCTGACAAGCTTCTCAAATATTCTAGCTAGAAGTGGTGTGTGATTAATGGGTCGATAATTGGTAACTGTATGTAGTGATCCGGACTTATGTCGCGGAATGACAACGGAATATTTCCATTCTAAGGGGAAAGTTCCTGATTTGATTGACGTACTAAAGAGATTGAGTAGTAATGAGAAGAAGTCTTCAGATCCAATTTCGCATATTGCTTGTACGAAACCTGTTTCATCAGGTTTGTAGGAGATTGTAACTTGATTACAAACTTTACGTATGTCAGAGGTATTAATTGTAATTGCGTCTAACGTATCGCATGAAGGGTGTATGATTACCTCTGGATAAGAGTTGTTATTATATGAAGCATTGAAAAATAAAAGAAATTCTTCGCAAATATCAAAAGGCTCAGTTATTACTGTGCAATTATTACCATGTTGGTCCTGTTTAATGATGTAGTTTATCTTATCTGAATTTTCCAATGACCTGGCGTTCATTAATTTAGATAATGCTTTCTGTTTTTTACTAGACTTGAGGGCTGTCGACTCATCAGAAATCAGTTTATGGTTCACAATTTGTACTAGTTTGTCAGATAGTTCATACGCGTGCAAGAGGGAAGATATGTCATGCTTATTACGAGCATATGAAGTCAAATAAGCAATGCGTTTCTCTAACTTATGAGCTTTACTCAGTTTAGGGTGTCTAGCATGTCTGGTTGTAGATTTCTGTAGTAAGTCACCAAGTTTATTATGAAAGATTTTTGAAATTACATTAAAATTGTCAGAAAGGAAAAATTCAGTCCAATCTTGTTTCTAATGAGGTTTTTAAAGATTTTCCAATCTATGTGAGTAATTATATGTGGCTTTTTAACACTAGTTATTATGCTATTGCAACTCAATTCAAAAGATATAATGTTATGATCTCCATTAAAAAATGACGGAGATACGTTCAGGTTTGAAGGTGTGATATTCAAAGTAAAGACAAGGTCGAGGATATTTTTATTGCGCGTTGGTTTATCAACAAACTGTGTAAAACCTAATAGTTTGATGGTATTAGAAAAAGAATTGAGATTTATGTCATTGCATTCTACCTGGTTGAATGAAGGCATGTTGAAATCTCCTGCAATTAATTTATAACGGCAAGGGTGGACAGAGGCTTCTATGAAACAATCAGTCAAGCGTTGAAGCGTTGAGGAAATAGTAGCTGGTGGATAGTAGATGCATCCAAGTAAAAGATCAAAAGCCGGTAGTGCCAGCCAGATAGAATCTTCGATATGACCGAAGACGGATGAAATGATGATGTTAGCTTGGAGGTTAGAGTGAACATAAACAAGGCAACCTCCTCCACGTTTTGAAACGCGGTCTTTTCTAAAAATGTGATAGTTTGGAATCAGAAGTTCACAGTCTGATTGTTCCTTTTTGTCCAACATTCAGTTATAAGAATAATATCAGCGGGATTAGGAAGAAGATATGAACGTAAATCTAATATCTTGTTTGTTATGGATCGAGCATTGATAAGAATAAACCTAAGAGATGAGGGGCTATGATCAGAAAATGGCTTATTATGTATTTGATGATTATGTGGAGCATGTTGGTTTATGTTAAAAGCCTTTGTGGAGGGATTTGAAACTTTCTCATACTTGAATAAGGGAACATAGTAGAGTGAGTGTTAAATGAGTTAAAATATGGAAAATTGGTGTCGGGGGACCAGTTAATATGGTTAAAAAAAGTGTTGTGATGGGTTGTAATAATTCGAAAATGGGCTCGGGTATTGCGGACTTGGTCGATGGAATTGCCATGCCAAGTTCCGATCTAATGGATAAGGCATTATACGACAATTAAAGTTCCGAGTATTTCTATTGTCAGAAGTTGAAGAATTTCTGAAAGGAAGTGGTGCAGGCAATAACGCACTAGTTTGTCGAAACTTTGGTAAGATGGTTCTTTTCCTAAAGTGAGAGGATGTAATAATTTTAGTTGGAATTTTAGGTGAAATAATAGGTTGTGTTGAATTATTCACAGAAGAAGTTGAAGTTAGAGGCGCATTCAGCTCTTGTGGCACCTCATCCAATTCCATCGTTTCTTTTCCATTGTTGGAAGATTCGGTGGAATATGGAGTAGTAACGGTACGCTTATGGAACCTAGTTCTCCGTTGCATTGGCGTTAGATCAGGTTTAAAAAATACATTTTTAAATTTTGGAATCGATTTTAAAACATCCTTATGGGCTAAAATGTGTGATGCTAGGCATTTGTCGCTAAGTTCTAATAGAATTGGGCAAGACCTCGAAGGCTTAAATTTTCTCAAGCGTTTTAGCGAAGCGCAGTCAAATGGGAAGCCATAAGATGAGCAGATAGTAGTTTTTAAATCTTGTAAAGAATATCTGTCGTCTATATTAAACAGGATGACATTTTTAGATCTCAAGTCTCTTTGACAAATTTCAGTAACAATTGATTCAACGAACTTATTAGTTCGTTGAAGTATATCTTTGTCGATATTTGAATTATCATCCAAGAGGATAGTCAATGGTTGTAATGTCTTGCAAACCTGTGTAACAAAAGAGTTGTTTTTTCGAATTTCATTCAATTCGGATTCTAACTTCCATAATTTATTCAAAATAACGGAAGTGTTCTGATCTAAGTATACGGAGCATTTGTTGGTCTTAAGGATTTTACGTAAATTAATTCCTTTCGAGATAGGTGTTTTAGTATACATATTTCAAATAGTATAAATATAATAATAATCAAAAGAGTGAGAGATATAAAATAGACGTTTTCGTAATTATGAAATATTTGGCAATCACGTACCGTTTTCAAACCAAGTGTTGTAGTGTTGTTAACAGTTCCATAAAGCAGTTTGGGATTTCGCTGCATTCTTACCGTCAGCTGAAGCTGATTATATTGTTTGTCCTCCCGGATGAGATTTGTGACTTGATTCCGCAATTCGCGAAAGTTTGCTCAGGTCGAATCAGTTCGGCGCGTTTCATTGATTGTCAAATACAATCAAAATTACTCAAATACTTTTATTGCGCGGATAATCCTTCGACCATCTCTGGCACGGCATTTGGTTAACACGACGGAGAATATCTCATCTTCAAATATGCCTAGAACAAGGACTGGCAAGTCGTTAATTTAAACCCCGATACCGTTTATGAACTTTCTACTATTTTAATAATTCTCCTGATTAATCTGTGCATACTCCCGTACGTATACCTTCCTCGAACGATGTTTGTAATAATTTGCTTTCAAACTCCGCCATTTTAACTTTACCTGACCAGCACCGTCCTCCTAGCTTATGTGATTTTAAAGGTGTTGAATCTAGAGCGTTTGCTTATCATAAGGAACGTTGTCGGAAATTGAATAAGGAAATATACGAAGAAGACATAGCCATCAAATTGAAGGAGCTGGATATTTGTAGACGCAGCCTAGAGGCGAAGCTAAATATGATGCACGATTTCGATTCACCCGATGATACCAAAGTCGATAATGAAATCGACCCGATCCTAATGCGTAAACATACTCCTAGTCCATTGAACTCATCTAAATCCGGGAACGAATGTCCTGGTTTAAGTAACGCAGCGTTACGTGAGATGCTGATTAACGCATCTGGTTCGACGCGGTAATCTGACATGCGTGGAGATGGATTACCTAAGATAGACATAGATAAGTTCGATGGTGATCCGATGAGATTCTGCAAATTCTTCATAGCCTTTGAGATGACCATTGAAAACCGCATTTCTAATGATAACCGCAAATTAATGTATTTATTACATTACTGCAGTGGTTCTGCGAAGGACGCTATTGAAAATTGTGGTAACCTCCCATATAGTGAAAGATATTGTCTAGCCCGACGCATCCTTAAGACGGAACTTGGTCGCCAACATGATATCGTCCAGTCATTTTTGAAAAAGATTCATCATCATTATTCGGAATGACATTGGTTCGCTTCGAAATCTGACACGCATAATGCGGAACTGCGAGCTCGCACTTGACGCAACATTAGTGACAGTTGATTTTGCCGAAGAACTGGGACTGCCAGGTGAACGAAACTACATTGATGTCACTTCAGTGCATGGCACACGTAAACAAAAATCCTATTGTCACGTCTTTCGGAATTCAGTCGCTGCATGATGGTGCCAAGTTAGATATCGACCGGGCTCACGTGATGAATTCTCTCCCAGTGAGAGAGTTGACATTTCCTGGGCAGTCATTATTGAAACCTTTGAATCATATATCTGATCTCAAGCTAATCCGTATCCCAGATGAAAAAGTTCGGATTTTATTGGGAGTAAACGTCCCGGAAGTTCACTAGGTGTTGAACCAGAGGCTTGGCATACCAAAACAACCATTTGCACACTTGACGTTATTGGGGTGGACGATTATTGGTCCAACTTCGACAGCAATGTGTGAAGCTTCGAAGAATTGTCTCAGCACACAAAGGGATATTGCTAAGGACGTAACATTGTTTGACAGTGAATATTTAATAATCGGGATAATTGTGCGCTGGCTGTGCCTGTGATTAGTAAGAGTGCTGGTTTGTCTGGTTCCGGTACGAAACGTAATGCTACGTCGAGTTCTGGATCTGATTCGAGTGACGATGATGTTCCAGTGGTTGCTGCAGGAAAGTCCAAGGTTGCAGCGTTGTCCACGAAAGCGACGCCCCCGATAGCCAAAGACTCTTCGTTAACTGGTGCCGCTGGATCGAAGCGTACTGCCGCGTCCAGTTCGGACTCTTATTCGAGTGATGTTGCTGTTTTCTGTGTGAAATCAATGTCTTCAGCATTGTCGGTGAATTGGAAGAAAGCGGGTCTTCCGTCTCCGGTTGTTGTTGGTACCAAGCGTTTATCTTCATCTGGTCGTGATTTGAGTAACAGAATTACAGGAGTGATTTTGCTGTTGATGAGTATGTTCTCTGCCAGAACGAGAATGCATCGCGCGGTTCGTAGAAAAGGGTTATCATATCGGATGCAGACGGACATGTGCGTAAAGTATTGCATCGCATTGCAGATGGAAAGCTTAAACGAGATATACGCCGAGTATGGTTTTTAGAAGGTGATAATAGTTAGAAAGCCAAGGTGGCTTTGGGGGGCGGTGTTGGATTATTTCACCTGCGAACATCTATTTGTAATATTTCATGTGAATTTTAAAATCCAAACACTTTCCCATTATTCTTGTTTCCTACTGCACTTTTGTTTTACTTTTTCTCTTTGAATAATTTGACTCCATTGTTATCTGCGCCATTTCTCGTTTGGATTCGTGTGCATAACGTGATACGCGTTCGACATTGGTTTTGACATTGACCCGGATTTTTACCTAGTTGACCCCAATATTTGAGGTATGTTTTTAATATATTTTGATTGCCTCAATACAGTACCGCTTTTATAGACAAATGCGATTCGGGTTCTGATATACCTGGGGATTTTGCGCGTCACTAAACTTGGGACATTTCATTGATTGTCAAATACAATCAAAAATTGGTAGGGATCAAAAACCACCGGGGGTAAAACGAACCGCATAAAAAAGCCGTCGCTAAGAATAATGATCCAGTAAAATCGCAACAATCTAACTACGTTTCTTTAGAAAGGCAAATAAATGCCCTGGCTGAGCAAGTTAATAAGCTTGCTGGACCCAATTTAATGGCAAAAACGAGGCCAACTGGTACTCTGCTCATTCTAAATGGGTAAGAGCCGCTGATTCGCGAAAGTAAATCCCGGCGGCAAATGGACCGTTCCAGGGTGAATGATATTTTGCCTATGACAGGGCTAGCTGAGTGAAAGGTAAAAAAGGTCCATCGTGTAGGCCGGTGGAACCCAACTGTAATTAGCGCTCGCCCGATTTTAGTAGAATTTATAAACCAGCTTGTTAGAGACAGCATCATCAACATATCTACTACACAAGAGGGATTCTTTCTAAATCCATACTTTTTTTCTCAAATTCAACTGGTTGTTTCCAGTATGATATTCAGCAAAGTGACGCTCAAACAGTTTAGAAATCATAGGTAACAAAGTCAGAGGATGGTAATCAGCTAATTCTGAGCGCCTATTCCTTCGTAGATAGAAGTTATTATTTTATATATGAAATCGGTGGGATTCATGCCATTCACCAATATTTGATTAAATTACTCTGTCGCATCATTTTGAGCACATTGATTAAATACTTGTGGGGTTATTCCGTAGGGTCAAGAAATCTGCCCATCTAACGACTGCATAACATATGAAGCACGCTGTCTAGTGTGAAAAACATTTCACCTAATAGAACACTAAACGGGTTGCACTGAGTTGTATTGTATATCGCATTTTATTCCTGACAGAAACATGATGAGTAAAAATAAGCCAATAATTCATCAGATTTCTATGCAGATGATTCTTTTTATGACTGCAACACCTCGTTTTACCATAAAGCGACACGATTCTAATCGCTAGAGGAATTAATCTCAAATGTTTGTCTTTTCAATTGATCATGGATGTTGAATTTGTGAAACTATTCTTAAGTAACAACAGGTTTATTGGTTGTGTTGTGAAAATTCAATATGTTTTAAACGCCGTACAGCATTGCATGCCATTTAAACAATTGTTTACTGTTTCTCTACTGATTCAAGGCATGCGGATCTTAATTGTACTACCTCTTCCAGATAAGTGCAAACAGCACGAAACTGGTCGTAGGATGTGTGCGTGATAGAAATGAACGTGAAGGCGGATTTTTTTATGAATAATTTCTTGATGGGAAGAAATTTGTGTGTAATCGGTTTGAGTAGTTTTTGGTAACGTTTCACTTCTGACACAGAATATTCGTCAAACCAATGATGATAGGGAACATGACTAAGTGGCAGTCAACCCATCACCACTGATTTGAACTTACCATCGATATTTATGTTAGCAATATCATTAATGTCCAAAATTCTTACCGAAATATATTCATTTCTAATTAAGTTGGTCTGTAACTAATTAAATTAATTATAGGGTTCGTAACATTGTACGGATACGCGATGTGTCAAACGGGTTTTGCTGTATCTCTATAAAGTCAAGTTTCAGATTTAGTATTATAGTTATTTTTACAATCCATACAACAATATTAGTTATCGATATTACAATTGCACGAACATTTCTGGTCAATTCAAGCTCTATTCACAGCAGCTTATAACGTATTAACTCACTTAATAAGACTCGCACGATAAGGTTA